>BMAU01014223.1:0-42716 GCA_019973935.1 Trichonephila clavipes
AGAACGTTTTTCTCCTACGTCTAAAAACTTAGCGTCCTAACGTCCGTCTACATATTTCCCGTGTGTCCTTTTAGTCGGACATTCCTGACGGGGTGTGATGTCAGTGTGGACTGCTCCACCCTAAGTACAGGGGAGAGGTTGTCCATTGCACATATCCAACCCTACATATATATATATATTATATATATATATATATATATATATATATATATATATATATATATATAATCAAATAAAAGAATTTTTTCAATATATAATCATATACATATACATACACATTTATATAAATTTATACACACATATACATATACATAAACAAAAATATATAAAAATAATCATATAGTTATATACCTAAGATAACTAAAAGTAGGAAGGAGGATAGTAGGAAGTAGGAAGGAATATATATAAAATATATATATATATATATATATATATATATATATATATATATACATATATATACATATACATATAAATATATATGTATATATATATACATATATATATATATATTTATATATATATGTATGTATGCATTTATATATATCTACATATTATATATAACTAGTGAGTTTGATCCAAATGCACTACATTCTTTTCCGACTACCACTCACTAACGACTTGTTAAAAACTAACTTTATTTCTAATATGGTAGAATTTTTGGATTTGGATTTTGATTTAATTAATACGAACGTATTTTGTAGTATTTATGATAAAAGAGATGAATTTATATTCCATGTAATTAAAATACCATTTTGGAATGGCAGTTTATATAACTCAATGCATAGAAATATTCTGTTGAACTTTTTACTTCAAAATGATTATACAAAAATAGAAAAAAAACTAACAATATTAAATCAAATTCTTCTATTACTGTTTGGATCATGATTACCGCATAAATAAGCGGTTCTTAAACTTTTGACCGCACGGCCTACTTTAATGTATCAACCTGACGTCGTGTACCCCCAAGATTTTAAGCACATCTCCCTGACCTAATATTCTTGATTGAAATACATGTTATAGTAGAGTTCTTTCATCGGGAGCAATTTTTGTGTGATGTGGTCTAGGATGGTCCACTTTTCAATTTTTCAGAGAGTTCTTTCAGAGTCTGTAAATGAGAAAAATCTTAGCGTTGCATGAAACACTCAGCGGACCCCCTAGAAAGAAACTGGGGCCACCCCAGACTACAGTCTAAGAACCGCTACCATAAATTATTGTACGCATACACATCACAAATGAATTGATCTTCTCGTAACTTTTTATTCCAATATCACCACTCAACACCAGGATCACAGAGACATTTTACTCATGGTCTGACTCAGAAAAAAATTAAGAATAATTTTCTCATAGCTTAAAAATTCATAACATCTTGTTCAGTTGCAGATTGATACATTTCACTCAACCAAATAATGAACAATCAAGTGTCATCAGCGTAGACCTTTTTTCGACATACTTTCATTTTTGTAGGAGTTATACAACAATGGCTATACAATTTATTTCAAGATTTTTATTCTTTTAAATTTTGATGAGAGATTTTTATTCTTTTAATTTTTTTAAAAATCATTTCTTCACAAATCTGTGTGATGTTTTCCAAACTTTACTTTAGTTAACAGTGCTCATTCATTTATTTTGAAGTTTTTGTTCATTGTATTCTTTTTCTGCTTTTGTTTTATTTCGATTTTTTCCTCATTACCCTATCGAGTAGCAAGGAGCGGAGCTTGGCACCATCAAAATAGTTTAACCCCACTCCTTCGATTCTAAATCTAAAATACTTCTTCGCTTGCTAAGCTTCATTTTAATATTTTATTTTTATGCACTTTTTACTACCTTCTACATTATTATTTTGATGTTTTGTTGAATTTTTGGTACATTTGCTTTTATTGTTTTTTTCATACTTTTAAATGTATTTCATTTTTACCCTTCACACACACACGCACCTCCTCACGCACACGCACATATTGATATTGCTTGAAGTTTCTTTTCTTAATTGGATGTCCCTAATCACCCGGTGAAAAAGGGGACGCTTCAGAGATACTAACACAAACTATTCTTGCATTGACAAGCATCTCTCGTACAGTCAATAAAGGTATCATATTACCTTAAAACCCCAGATATAGTTAAAAATTGACAGGTATGTTTAATGATTTAAATCTATACGATAGTTTGTCCAGTTTTAAATACTCTAAACATGCATTAAATACTCTAAATAGTTTTTTCCATTTTAATGCATTCTCGACAATTAACACAAAAATTACACACTTTAACTGACTTTGTCAATTATTTCATGAAATGTGCCTACTGTAGTGTCTGACTACTGTTTGGCGGTAGATTCTTTAGCAGTTGGCGTCGTACCGCACCTATGGGTGAGGGGTTACTGTGTTTTGTAGGAATAGGGGACTGACCCTGGAGCAGTGCGGTCAGGGTCCCTTGTTTTGGAAGCGCGAAGTGGTGAACTCTGCATTGAGAGTGAAGGAAAACGAGTTAATTTGACTGAGAACCAACACATAGCGTGTGGTTTGCTGTACCAAGAGAGAGAGAGAATAGAGTTTCTTGGGAGAGTTTTAACACACACGATGGACAGTGCTTTATTGTAGTGATAATCAAGATAATTGTGTTTGAATTGATTGATGTGAAGTAGTTTAGAAAGTTAAGATGTTTGTGTTTTATTGTAGTGATAATCAAGATAATTGTGTTTGAATTGATTGATGGAAGTAGTTTAGAAAGTAACTGAGAAACATTATACCTAGGTATGCTGTGAACTAGCTGAATTATACACTCTGACGATAACACATACAAGGCGATTTATAAAGAAGTACACACATTCCAGATGCTGTAAAATAGTAACAGTCATAGATGGGCACCATCTTAACGAACCGAAAGGTAAATATAATTTAAAAGTTTGTGTCTAGCCACTGACGAAAATGACGTAAGCAATAGTGGGAACGTCATGTCACTAGCCAGTCGAAATGGCAGTGTTTGCAGTAAAGAAGGCTTTTTGTGTTCTTGAATTTAGCAAAATGGAATCTCCAATTGCTTTGCAACGGCATTTTCGATCATGGTTGGAACAGGAACCTCAACTATAAAATGTATCTAACAATATTATGAAAAACTTAAAACTTAGGGCTGTTTGTACAAATATATAAGTCGTGGACGAAGTTGAAACAGTGCATCACAGCCGCTATCGATAGACTTGATACCCCTAATGCACTTTTGGGTGGAAATGTATTGTCAAATTGATGAGTGTCATGTGATTAAGTAATCATATGTAGAACATACGTGACTCTGTGTCTCTAACAAAACTTAAATTAATACCTTATAACAGTGCTTATCAAACTTTCAATATTTGCGACCCAATATTCAATCCTAATTTTCATGGCGCCCCCTCCATGCAATAACAATGTAATAAATTCAATAATACTATACTTTGACGCTAAAACTACAATACGACTATAACCTATTAAGTGCAAATAGAGTACATAAACTTCTCGGTCAGCCAAAGAATTAATTCACCCAGACATATGTATGTCTTTCCGAAGTATGATCTTTTCTGTACACTGCTATCCGCAAAATTATTACAAAGGCTTTGGAACGCAATAAAACGACCTTGCCAATGTTTGTGAAAACATTATTTCATATCAGGATTTTTTCTTATTTATTCCTTTTCCTCCCCCCCCCTCTCCCAATACATCCCATACGCACACCTACGTGGAAAACGGTGGTGTTGTAGAGCAAATCGGGTGCCTTTTAATCGGCCGTTGAGAGATTAATTATAATCCCTATAAAATATCAAGATAAGTAGTAAATTTTGTAAATAATTTTATATATGGCAAGCCCATGGGATCACTGATGATTATTAAGGTATCCAACTACCCTAAAATCATGATTTTTTCAAAAATTGGCAAACTTTTTTATGGTTCTATTTTACAGACCATCTTATTAGCTTAATAAAAATACCAAGCTTTTGATTTTCTATTCACTAGAACAAAAACTACAAGAGTTTTAGTAAAAGCAGATGCCATAACTTTACACAAGATGTCAAACATTAAAATGCGTTTTACTCGAAATATGTTTTTTTTTTTCGAAAAACTCAAACGGGGACAGTGATTGCTCGAAAAGTTTTGAAAATAATTTGATAAAATTTTTTGTGAATGTTTTGTATAACATTAGAAGTATTTTGACGTTCAGATTTATCAATCGCTGTTTTATTTCAAAATTTACAGTCCTTTATGTGAATATAATCACTGTTTTTTTAAGCAATTTCGTATAGTCACTAAGATAGATTGCTCTAGTTTTTATAAAAATTAAAATATTTATTATCCTGAAGGTCATTTTAAACATGAATAACAAAGTAACACATTAAAATTGAAAAATTGAGAATTTGTTCAAAAGCTTTTTGTACTGAGTGGGCCCCGTTTATGTAATTTTTTGTACATTTTCACCAGTTTTTTCCCCTTTTAATAATAATAATTTTTTTTCTGTTTTCAATTTTACGTTTTTTTTCTTAAAATATACTAAATAAATCTAAAAATCACAAAAAATCCTCATAACTCCATTTTTTCAAAAAAAAGTTATCGCAAGTAGTCGGATACCTTAAACTTGTTCTTATTTTAGTATTGTTAAATTAATTATAGTATGCATTGTTCAGTACTGATACATTTATAAGTGTATTATATGCGTGTAAATGTGTATTTCACTTTTTATTATGTCAGAATGCATTTTGTTTGTTTATTTTCAGTATAAGCGAATATTTTTTTAAAAATAATCTTTTTTTCCACAACTTTTTTAATATGCTCATGCCCCCTCGTAGAGTTATCATGCACCCTTAAGGGTTCACGTCCCATAGTTTGAGAAACGCTGCTATACAATTCTGTTACAGGTGTCATATAATATCTTGGATTGTTCTTGATTTATTGTGCATTTAAACTGTATATTTCTGTACGAATCCCACTGTGTATTTAAATAAATCCTGTTTGAAAACAAATTAAACTTATACGGATTGGAAATGATTAAATGATACATAAGTTAGTTCATGATTTCACGCTTAATTTTCAGAGTCGTTTGCTGAAGTGTTTAGAATAACTTAAAAAAGATGCACGAAAGTTTAGAACTGATTTTGAATAGAAATCCATAGGCATTTTTGAAATGAAACAAATTACACTGTAATTTCTTTCAGTAATTAAATGAAGACCGGCTGAACAAATCCAAATTGGAATTAGAATTTACTTACAACTTTAAGTGGATTACAATTGAACAAGAAGTAATTTCTCTCTTTCATCGAAGTAATTCAGTTCCAAAATGTTATTCGATAAAAAAAAAGGGCTGAAAGATTCTTTACAAAGTCATCGTGTTTCTTGGAGTTCTAATTATTTAGTTCGATTTCCAATTAGATATTTAATTACAAGATAAACAATGGGGTTTATATATTTGTGCTCTATTTTTCTAATTATCTGTGCCTATTCCCGGTTTTAACTTAATTACATCGTTAACTGTAAATAAAGTTACTAGCTTTGAAAATGCAAAATTTAATACGATTTTCTGGAAAGCAATGGTTCTAATTGTTTACTTGAAGAATTTTATAATTTGCTTTTGACGCAACGTAAGGATTTACACTTTTAGAATGATTAATCTTAAAGAATTTATGCAACATATCTTATATATATATAAAATGCTCAAAAAATATTTTGAATTTTCATGTTGGATATACTTTCGAAACTTTTGTCAGCTTTTGGTGTCTTATTCTTTATGCTGCTTGCTGCCGATTTCTTTTTCTTTATGAAGATTTTTTGTTTCTGCAGGCGAAAAAAATTTAATGAAATTAAAAGACTGTATGTATGAAATCGAGTTATAATTTTAATCTAAGGAATTTATCATGAGGGCCTGTAAACAAAAGATTTCGAGGATAAATGTCAACATTAATTTATTCGAGTATTGCCTACAATATGCTACTAAGAAAATAAAACACACTGAAACATACATACAGCTTTTGCAGTTGATTCATGGAAATAATAATATTGGATAGAGCAATAGTCGCAATATCCAAGTTCCCCAAAGAGAAGAATTGAATTTCAACATAATCTACCGAGATTCGAATAACATAAGCAAAAAAAAAAACATGCAAAAAACTTTTGCGATATTTTAAATGTGAATAGAAAATACTGTTGCCAGATACTTGGATGTGTAGTCAATGCAAGTTGAAAAAAGTCCTGCCAGATATTTCAATATCGCTTTATTCAAGTCTTCAGATAAAATAAACAAAAATAAGTTCAAAGATAACATACATGCAAATAAAGCCACGTGACAAGTAAATATATTTACATACATAAATAAAAACAAAAACAAAACCCATCGAAACACATTAATTTAATTTCAGTTCATAATCAAACAGTTCCTTTCACTTGAATACTTTCACGTTATTAACTGAAATAAAAAGCAATTTGACGACAGTTCAAACGACCTTTGAATTTAATTTAGTAACTATTACAATAAATACATAACACAAACACACACAGGTAATAACCAGATTTTCGAGAACCATGACTAATGCTTCAATAACTCTTTGAGTTACAGATTGTAGTAACTTAAAGCCCACACACATACCTTACCATAGCACGTACCATATTTCACATAGTCAAAAATTTTATTTAAAAATCATTGAACTTAAATATTTTATTTAAAGTTGTATTCCGAAAGATATTGATTTAAAAAATCCTTTTACTTTAAACTCATTTGAAGTTTTTTTTTCTTTCATAAACATTTTATACTAACGATTCGTTAGTTTTAATATGTAAAATATTAAAACTTTTAATTTTATATAAATAATATTAAAATGATTAAAGAACTTCCATTAAAGGTTCAGTTAAGATTTATAATGCCAACACACGTCTTCATTTTCAGGAACTCAGAGAAAAAATTTCAGTATATTAGTAATTTTTAAAGTATAAACAAAAAAATATATCTGCGCTCTGCTACAGAAATATAACATGTAATTTAATGTATGGAGGTAAAAAATATAGAAATCATATTTGTGTGAAAAGCTAACTCTTGCAATAATATGAAAATTTGAATTTCTGTAGAAGAAAAGATACGCAATGCACCTCGTAAAAAACGTCTTAATTTTAGTCTTGCAGCTTGAGATTTCTAATTTAAATTTCAAACAGAAAAAAAAGCAGACAGAGTAAGAAAATGCAGAATAATTGTGATTTAGTTTTCAAAAGAAAGAAAATTATTTACGCCTGGAGTGCAAACTCCGCCAAGTAAAATAAAAATGCATTTTCCCTGTAGATTTAAGTCCTGTGAAAACATTTAATTCTTCCCACGAAATTAAAAATGATAATCCCTATCTCGCATTTCCTTCCACATTCTTTTTTTGTGTGTGGTCTTCCTTTTAAGGCTTAATGCTTTTAAAAAGTTTAGAATGTTTTTTTAAATATTTAAATAAGCTCATCATAATATAAGATAACTTTCAGATTTTAATTATAATTTTTAAAAGGGCCAGAAATGAGATAGAAAGAGAGCGGCAGAGATCACTTGAATTCTTATAATAATTTCAAGTTTTTACTGTAAAGATTACTCCAAATCAATGCAATTAGTATGAAATATTTTTAAAGTTTATTCTTTTTGTATATCATAGATCTGTTACCTAGATTTTTTTCAACATTTGAAAGGAATTAAACGATACATTTTTAACAAATTGTAATGTATTGTGATTTTTTATAGTAACATTCAAGGGTCATACTTTGTAATTATCCCCTTAAATGATATGAGAAAACTTGTCATTACTATTTTAAGAATAACTTTCACACAAAATTTTCTAAATATTTTGTTTTTAAGATATGTGTAGATTTTGTAAATTTTTACCTACATCAACAGTAAAACATTTCGTACTGTAAACTAATGAAATCATAAAATTTTATTCAAAAATATATTCAAGTATATATAAACTTCCTCTTTTTATCAATGAGAGAAAATTTAAGTACAGCATGGTATAATCATGTTTTTTCATATTGAACAGATATTGAACCTGTGTTTTAAGACTTGTTTTATAAACTATTGTTCAGGTGTTAACGTTTAAAATATAACTATGCAAACATTAACAGTGTAACAAAGTGTTAACAGGTAACAAAGAATCCCATTTTAAATTCATAATTTTTAATAAAAGGTTTCACATCAGAGAAAGCAAATAATAAACAATATAAAGAGAATAGGGAAAAGAAATTGTAAGCTCATTTTATATTACATGAGGATATTTGTATTTTAATGGTTCGAAAAATATAATTATATGTTAGTTGTTTATCTATCGACGGTACTTATAAGTACCACTCACTTTAAAATTACACAGAATAACCATTTTTACGAATTCTCTGACGATATTTAGCAGGAATATTCTTTGAGATCCAATCTTGCAAAATATATGGCAGCATGGGTTTTATGATGAGTTTTTTAGGGGGAGGGGGAGGCTAATAGCTTTAAAGTAGAAATGCTGATGGCAGCATGCCGTTTTCAACGGATTGTGAGGATTGTCATTTTTGTTCAGAAAAAATAGTTAGTCAAAAGGTACGTGTCTTATTTTTTGTATGTTAATGAAGACCTTAGAAAAGGATTTGATTATTTATTTTAAGTGAACAGTGTAGATAACTAATTTAATAGCTGAATATCTTTAATTAATTAATTAGGTATAACGGATTAAATTTCCCATAGTTGAGCATTTCGTTTATGTATATCCCATAATTTTCAATGAAGTGATTCCAAAAAAAATATTGCAGGAAAAAAACTGCAGTAAATCATAATGCGGTAGATAAAGGGTTAATACGCTCATTTTATTTTTTTAAACTCCTTAAGCGCTCAATTATTTCCCCCAAAATGTTTAAGTAAAAGGCAAAATTTTTTTATTACGTATAACTAAGCATAATACTTAACAGAATGCAAAAATATAATCATTGTATTTTAATTTTCAATATATTTTATACTTCTGGAACACAAAAATCTCTAAATCCTTTGCTTTTTATAAGTCCACTCTGCATGCTATGAAAAATGTTTCGTATATCTTAAAATAATTCCCTCATACTAAAAATTTCATGTTCGTGCCACTTTTTCAAACGGTTGAGAATTTTGTGTGTTTGTGCATATAATATACATGCGAACGCATTGTGAAGCATAATGTCTATTTTTTCATAAGGAATGCTCTTTCTTTTATATAAACAATATTTCGATACATGCAGAAGACTAATTTTTTTCCTATGCTCATCTTTAATTTTTTTTAAAGCTCTCATTTTTATACCCGGCATATAACACGCATCCGTAAATTTCGGTCCTAATTTTTGCATTAAAAGTGCGCGTTATACGCTGGATTTTACAGTAAAACAGTGAACACACAGAATTTGCTACTAAGAGTTTTATACTCTGCAATAAACCAGGGAAATACCAAAATTCAGCGAACGAACAAGTTTTTTATGTCATTAACAGTGTTACCACACATATAAACATGAAGAGGATAAATTATGTAGTATAATATTTTTAAGCTAAAAATATTAAATTTTTGTGGAAAGTTGACGTCACCACTTTCAAAGTAATTGTAATTTCATTAAATGCGTAAATTTACATTGACAAAGTAATGAAATTTTTGAAAGAATTATTGGGGAACTGTTTATGGGTAAAAAGCTTATAGAGTAGATTGCATTCAATGTCATCATTAACTAGCTTTTTTTATCAAATATGGACTCTCACCTCTTTTAAAAAAAAGTGTGAATTTTAAAAATTTAAATTATACTTATGTGATTACTGATTGTAAATAAAGTTTTAATTTAATGTTATAAAATTTAAAAAAAAAAGGAATTTTTAAAAATAAAAATAAATGCAAACATTACAAAATCCAACATGCGTATTTGTTTTTTCTCTTTAAAAAATTATTTCTTTATCATTAAGGAATCAAAAAATTGCTCATACACGAGACCTCAGATAAAATGTGTTAGCATAAATTATTTTTAGTAATTAATAATTAATGATGTAACAAAAATGCATCATTATATTTTTTCTTAATGATTATTAGCATTCTTTTTCATCACTTAGTTGTATTTGCGATAACTTTTACTGACTAAAAATATTTTTCTATCATGCAATATATGTTGACATATGTCAGCATATTTTGCACTCGCATAAGAGTGTTTTTTTTACTTATGTATGGATTAATCAACTCCCTTCTTTATTAAATTAATTTAAATTTAATATTCATAAGTGACGTTGAACGAATGTTAGTTTTCAGAAAAAGAGTCAATCCACAGTAAAAGTGCAGCAATATGTTTTCTATCTAAATAAGTGTTTTTCCGGTACGGGTTGTCAGTTATTCTTCTGTACGTTTTTTAGTAAAATACTTGATTTTGTTAAGTGTCTTTCAATACAGAACACATTTTATGGTATAGTTTTACTGTATGTTTACAAAATTTTGACTTTCTTAAATTTATACTTGTGTTCTGATTTTTATATTATTTCTCTACTACACAATTTGATTTATATAATATTCATTCAAATCAGTTTTATTGTAAAATAGCTTTCTATTGGTTTTTTATAAGTGCAAATTTTTGGCACAAGTGTTTTTCAATTATGGTTTGTATTTTTCACGTTTTTTTATTCTCTTTTATGCATAGTTTTACTATTTAGGTGAGTGTTATGTTGTTAAAAAGTAACTTTAACCTTATTTCACTGTCTCTTAAGTCCATGACAACTTATGAAAACGTAATAGACTTCCATTTGGGTCAATTGATTTTTTTTCTTTATACATAGGTAAACAAAAAGTGTATACAGAATTTGATCAAGAAAAAAAGGATACATTACATATAACTCTTACAACGAATAAAATCGACCAAATTGCAATAAGAGTTGAAGCTGTAACCAATTCGCCTCCAAACATTTTTGAGCACGATGCCGTTCAATGTTGGTGACATCGTTCAGAGTAGTTACTGGATTTGCGGGACTAGTCGTTTCAATTTCATTGCATAGTTCTTACAGTGTGCGTGGCTTCTAGGTTAAATTATTCTCGAGGTAACCCCATTAGTAAAAATCAAGAGGGGTTAAATCAGGTGATCGTTCAGGGTATTCAATAGGACCCCTTCGTTCAATCTAATGATCCGTTGGAACGTTATCCAGTGAGGCACGCACATCTATATGGCAGATGGAGTGCAATTTTGCTATATGCAAAATGCAACCTACGCTAACTCTACTCAAGCTTCTTTCACAATGTGATGTTGATTTTTGTAGTGACCGTGTAAATAAATCCAATATTACAACAGAAGACGCTTTGCTTGTTGATGTTCAGTGCCTGGCCAAATTATTAGACGCTCTCCTAATTTTTAATAATTAATTGTTTTATATAAGTTTATATGCAATACTTTCACATTTAAACATTGATCCAATGGATTTTTACTGAAGAAATTTATTATATATTTTGTATTTGTATTTATTTCTTACACATGGCAACACAAATTTAATAAATTCTCAAACGAACGTAAACAAGTCTAAACCTGCTCGAGTCGCTTTCGCGCATGCTTCAGTTGCGGACGTGTTTCTGTGGGTTAAAGTGCTTTGTTTGTTAATGTAGCAGTTTTATATTACGCAGTTATTTGTTTATTTCGTGTGCGGCGTTTAAATAATCAGTTTGTACACTTTTAGCATGGGTAAAAAAGGCGATCTTTCACCATGTAAGAAAGCAGAAGTAAAGGCCCTTGTGATTGCAAAATTGTTTTCAAACCGCGAAATATCACGAAGGTTGAAAGTTTCTGAAGCTAGTGTACGACGCATAAAGAAGAAAATTGAGTCAGGGGAAGAATTGAGCCCAAAAAGGAAGAAAAAATGCGGCAGAACGCCTATCCCCCCCCAAGGTCAGAAAGATCTTTAAAGAAAATGTGCTTTGAAAACAGATTTGCTACCACAAAAGTGATAAAATCGCAACTCCAAGATATTAATGTTAATGCTTCTGAACGCACTGTTCGAAGAAAATTAAAAGATTAAAATTTTAAGACATACCGTCCTGCCAGAAAGCCCATGTTTAACCCCTGCAATGAAAGCAAAGCGTCTGAATTAGGCCAAACAGTGGCGTGATAAAGATGTGAACTTCTGGAGATCGGCATGTTGTTATAATTTATTCACAAACAAAGTGTTTAACAATTTTCTATGATTACAAAAGGAACAGCAAAGATGTTTATTTATTATTAATTTTTATTTTTGAAAGGTCTGCTTCAGTGATGAAAGCACATTTGAAATTTTGCAGAACAAAGCTCAGTTTGTGCTTCGTCGTCGTGGAGAAAAGTTTAATTCTGACTGTGTTGTTCAGACTGTGAAACACCCTACAAAAATAATGATTTGGTCAGTCATCAGTGGCAAGAGTACTGGACATCTGTACGTGGTTAAAGCAGTGTTTCTCAAACTTTAAATACTGGTGACCCAATTTTCAATCATAATTTTTGTCACGCCCCCCTGTACAACAATAATGTATTTACTGCTATAAAAATGCACTTTGACGCTAAAGTTACAATGCGATCTCAATTATAATTTGTATAAGTATTAAATTTTGTATATGTTACTTTTAAAGAATATATATTTTAAGAAAATTACTTAAAATATATACTACTTATTTATTATTATGTTATTTTTCTTTCTCTGATTTTTAAATTGGAACAGATCGCAAAATGATATATTTAATTAAGATTTATTTCCTTCAGCATCTATTTCTCAAAGTACAAATATCATTAGAAAAATAGTTTAGTCTATGTTGCTTTCTATCATATCCATCACATCTGGCATTATCGGGTACGTTTGCGTGAGTCTGGGTAACCTATCGAACGTCTGCGCAAAACATATAAAAATGCTTTTCCTCGTACATTTCCAGTCAGTTTTGGTCGACTCGATACTTCTATAGCTACCGAATCTAGCTTGAATGTCATTTTTAATTTTGCACGTTAATTGTAATTCACGGTAATTAAGTATTTACGGCAGTAGGTTAAAACAAAATCATACATATATTTTTAAGTCGTAAGTAAACATTCGACGATAATAAAGGATTAACAAGTACACAGACGAGCATGGTTCCGAAAATTAAATCAAGAAAATATTCTTCAAAATACTTAAATTTTGGATTTATCACTACTGAAGTAAATGATGGGGGAAAATGCCCCATCTCGTTATGTGTTAAAACTTACATATCCGAAGAACAACATGTGAAAGTTGTTTTTAAAACCATGTAAAATCTTTTAGCTATGTTGGCAAATAATTTTTAAAAGTATTTTCTTGATGAAGAGACAACTTGGTAGCAAGTTACGAGTGGATTAGAGATCTGTTTCAAGATACTCCAGAAGGGCTCTCAACTTCCGAAGAAGATATCTTCATAGATTTTACATCCAGTGAAAAATTAAAAGGCAATTTTGTAATAAATCCCTCTTTGAATTTTGGGTAGAAATGGATGATGAATTTTCTGCACTGAAAACAAAAGCATTTCATATACTATTACCATTTTGAACATCCTATCTTTGTTAAACCGGATTTTCTGCAGTGGCTGCTTTGAAGACAAAATATAGATCTCAGCTAAATATAGAAAAATAACTCAGACTGTCAATTTCTGATATTAAACCTTCCTTTGAAAAACTTTGCTCTACAAGACAAGCCCATGGAAGTCACTAATAATTATTAAACTTGTTCTTAATCTAGTATAAAGGAATTATTTGTAAAATGAATTCTTCAGTACTGATACATTAAACGTATACTGGCTGAAACACCGGCTCTTCGCACGAGTTCATTTTTTTAAAAAAATAAAACATTATTCTTGATATAATAGCTGAACTGTAAGGAGAGTAAAACTGCGTGCACGACATTGTATTCAAAAATGTGAAATGTTTTTTATAGATAAATTGCTATAATTGGAAACAACTGTTTAAAAGAACTGTAATTTTAAACCTCACAAAATTAGCATTTAGAATTAATGTTAAATAATGAAAAATAATATAAAATTCCGATGAATAATAATTGTGTTAATTTTTAATATTTAAAGCAGAAATACTTCAAAATGTTTTAACACGGGAACAAGCGCGCACTCGATGCTAACTCTAATAGTAGTGCGGGGGTCTCAGTCACCCCAATCATTTGTTTATAATTATTTTTACTGCACTCAATACAAATTGGAATTCCAGTAAATAATTTAATTAATAGAAAGTATATTTACCGGCTTTTAAGGACTATTTAATTTTTCTTTGATGATTTGAGAAAAAATCCAATAAAACTGAACTAAAATGATTCAAAAGTGCAAGACCTTAGGACGCAAATCAGAGACACTTTTCATTAATATTACAGAAATGTTATTTGCTGGCAAAACTGTCACATTTTGTCATTCTTTAGAACTAATGTAGAACTAACCATAACAGTAAGTTTGAAGGTCAATCAAATGATCAACAAATGTATTATGCTGCCTGGCTGAAAAGTGAATCATGTCTTTCTTTGCTTTCTACAACTAATGTACAGTATTTCAATAATAACTACAGTGATGAATTGTTTATCTTCTTAGAATTTTTCTCAGGGTCTGGATTTCGATTTTTCTTTTAACAAATAATATTTTATGTTAAAACGTAGTAAAAAAAATCTCTCATTGAGAAAATACACCAAAATAAACAAAATGTTTTTTTCTTCTTTAATTTGGTTTTGGGATCAAATATAGCTATTTGATGAAAGAAAAACGCCAGATGATAAACAAATTATATCAGTGTTGTGTATTTTTTTTATTATGGAATAAAGTATTTTGTTTTACTTCTTTCCGGTTATTTTTTTTAAATCTTTAAATTTTCGATATGCTCGCACCCCCCATGTAGGGTTATCGCGCCCCTCAAGGGGGGCACGCCCCACACTTTGAGAAACACTGGGTTAAAGGAATGATGCGGCAATACCAGTACAAAGATGTCTTGCAAAATCTCTTGATTCCGCAGCTGGAAGAATGGTTTCCAAATGGAGAACCATACATTTTTTTGCAAGATGGAGCTCCCTGCCATACAGCTCCGTCTATCAAAGCTTTTTTGGCAGAACAAAATTACCCTCTGTTGGATTGGCCGGGAAATAGCCCTGAAATGAACACAATCGAAAACGTTTGGGAGTTAAAGAAAAGAGAAGTGGCTAAAGATGTGATTACAAATAAAACGCAGCTCTTAGGAGGAATAATTCACGTGTGGAATCATCCTCCTCAAATGCAGGAGACAGTCCAGTCTTGTGTCGATAGCATGCCGCGCAAAATTGAAGCTCTCATAGCGGCTAAAGGTGACACAACAAAATATTAATATTTAATTATATTTGTTCCGGTTTTTTCTTTCAAGAGTCAATAAATACATATTTTTTCTTTAATGATGATGTTTTATTTGTGATAATAATAGATTATTAAATGGACAACCAAAAAACATACACTGTATCTGATAAATACAAAAAAACCTATATAGTATCACCTGATAATTAATATTTTTCATAAAATCTTATAGTGCGTCTAATAATTTGGCCAGGGATTGTATGTGTCCGGCCTGATTGTTCCTTGTACATAACCATTATTATTCCATCAGTTTCAAACTTATCGCGAAGACAAGCAATGCTGAAGCGTGTTGGTGATTTCCTTCTATATTGTTGCCTCCAATACCGTTGCATTTCATTGATATATTCTCTTATATAACTTTCAACACCATTTCAAAATGCTTTTTCGCTGCTCGAAAGTTAGACGTACTTGCGCCGAGCTCTCATTTTTCCTATACAAACACTAGCGCCATCTTTCGCAGAACTGTTGTTGTACACGTAGAAACACTAATGCCAACTCTTACAGCTTAACCCTAAAGCCAAATGATCTCAAACTTATGACATGGACAAATTATGAAGTCTTAAATTGTGTGTATACGGTTTTTGATCACCCCTGTAAACAGGTTCTTAGTTCACTGTTTCAGAATTTAAGCTTTCTTTGATTTATAGGATTTTTAATCTTTCTCCATAATTCTTTTTTTACTTGTTATATAATTTTATATATATTTCGAAAATGATACGCATAAAGAGCTAATGAAAAATACTAAATAATTCAATTGATTGACTCTTGCCCCAAATATAGGAAAGTTAAATATCGAATGGTGGCCCAGTGGCCAAATAGTAGCTTATCACGCTTCCGCACTACAGGTCCGGAGTTCAGTCCCCGAGCAAGACAAGGTCGACACAGCCTTTCATTCCTTCAGTGGGTCGATAAATGAGTACCATACTTGCTTGGGGAATAAAAACTGGGGATTCGTTTCAGACTGACCACCTGATCGGGACATCTGCTTATGCACCTCAGGTCCCAATGGTCACGTATACTGAGATGGGCACAATTGGTCTAGGCCCTCATGGGCTTTTTGCACCACGAAGTTCAGTTTAAATATTGTATTGTTGTTTCTGACGTAATAAAAATATCTCTACAAGTTTAAAATATATATAAAAAAAACTGGAAGAAGATATCAATATTTTAAATTTTGAATAGACTCCAAATAAGGCAGGAATTTTTAGAAACCAAATAAATTAACCTTTGATTTTAAACATTAAAACATTGTATGTTTAAACGTTTTCAATTATTTCTAATGATCAAACAAATTGATTTAAGTAGGAACGTTCTCAAACTTAAGTGGATTATCCGCTTACACTTGAAAGGAAATGATTTTTTTTAACAAGCACTCAATACCAAATCGTTATTCGATAAGTTTTCAACTGAAAATCCACTATAATGTGATCGAGCTTCTCTGTGTTATAATTACTTAGTTTTATTTCGAATCGAAAACTTAATTACGAGGTACGCAGTGAGCCTAAATTACTGTGTTTTCTTCATTATTTCTTAATTGTATGTTCGTGAAACAGAATGATGTAAATAAGTTTGAAATAAATTAGCCTTCTGAAATGCTTTAAGAATTAATATCACTTGTTTTAAATTGAACGAAGTGTTGTGTATATTTAAGTAATTACTTTATATGTCTCTTTAGTTTTCTTGAATAAATTATGCTCACGCATATACGAAGATATCAATGGATTTTGTGAACATGAATGACATCCAGCTGTTAAGGTCAACACAAGAATATTTCCTTTTTTTCAGGCGTGTTCAACACAGACCAGCAATTTTAGCAAATTACCCGAAATGAGATGCGAATAAAAAGACAGTAGTAACTAAACAGTTTAGATCAAAGGGTAGGAAACTAAAGATATTCAGGTCACATCAGGAGTGTTTATATGGGCCACCAAGACAGTAAAAAAATCCGCTTTGAATCGCGATTTCTTTCCCATGCGTGATTAAAGATTCGTTTTGTATTTTTCACTACTAGGAAAACGAAATTCCATTATCAGGAGAAAAATACCTGTTGATTTTGTTGTTGTTCTGACTAATGCCACCTGTCAGACATAGTCAGGCTGAGGCCCACGAAATTCATCGTGGCAAGAGGTTAGAAGTGCTCCTGTCGTTGGCCTTGGTCTTGAGCACCATACAGGTGACAGTACGAATTAGCTCGGTGAAATTCCCCGAAGGGACGATAGATGGCGACACCACCTATCTCCACCTCCACAATTTAGACATGGAACTGAAGGAGAGAGGAATATTCTCCAGCCCCCTGCACTCGTGATTCAGCCCAAAAGACTTTCGGACCCACTGATTTAACGATTACGTACTCCGTGTTTACTCGGAGGACATTTGGTGGCATTGGGCATCGAATCCAGGCCTTCTGGTCTGGAGTCTGATGCTCTAATCACTAGGCTACCCACGGCCCACAAAATACCTAAATGTAGAAAGAGGTGAAAGAGATCATCTGCCGACTATGGAGGACAAGGTCACAAGATCTTAGGATTTTAAGAAAAATTGAACACAAATCAATTTATTCTATCCTATTACTGCTGATATATATATTATTTGCTGATGTATCCCATTACAGCTTGAATCTGCTGACTTCCAGTCAGATCAGTGTGAAGGAATGTTTACGCTAGAACATTAATTAACTTTTACAATTCCTTGTTAGCTCGAAAAATTTCCATGCATGAATAAATTTGCTGGGAAATTGTTATTTATAATTCAGGCGAGACATATATTTGTGAGTAAAGTTTATTCTTGCATGGATATCAACAAGAGTAAATATAAATGCCAGTTGTCAGACATAATCTTGCAAGCTGAGAGGAAAATTTTAGGAAGCAATTTTCCTCCTGATTTAAAAAAAAGTCGGAGAAAAGTTTGACAGGTTACATTTGTCTCATTAAACTGATTCTAAAATTAAATGTTTTTGCTGCTGCAGATAATATGAAATTAGCTCTTTAAATAAATTGAATAAAAATACCCTATTTTATTTAATTCATATTTATTATTTTTTTATAATGATTGTATTTAAAACAAGTAATATAAAAATAAATTTTTTAAAGTCAATTTCTATAGTTAGATCAGCAAAGAAAATTTTTATTTTAGATGCCTTTTATTAAATAGTTACAATTAATATAAATATGTATATACATATGACAGAATCGCAACAATAAGTGAAAATTAATTTTATTAATTATCATTAAAGTATCGTATTGTCATCCAAAACAATCGTGTCTATAAAATTTCAGTTCAACTGAATGTTTTAAAACGTGAGAAAAAAAAAAACCTTTTCATGTTTTGACACAAGTCGCCAAAAAGTATGCCAACGTGGCTGTATTTGTAATTCTTTAAATAATTAGTTTTAATCAATTAATTTTTATTAATCATAATTAAAAATTATTGTATTGTCTTCCAAAAATAATAATGTATATAAAATTTCAGCTCTATCGAGCACTTTAATATGTATTTGATTAACGATTGAAAATTCTATCAATATAAATAAATATATAGAGAGTGCGACCTAATAGTAGGAATTGAAAAAGGGGAAGCGCTCCGGTATCCTCCCCATCCAATAAGTGGGCTGCGAGACAAACAAGTTTCCCACCCCTTGGGGTAGATTAGTGAGCCCTTACCTGTAGTTTTCATGTTTCTTCAGGGAATGGCTTTAGTATACTCTCACGCGCCCGTAAATTTTGATACAATATATGTTGGTTCCATCTACATTTCCGCTATTTGCGCTTGTCGGAGCCCCTAAAACAGGGATGGCGTACCAATGGCACGTGACACTATATTTGGGGCACGCCACCGATCAAAACGGTTTTGATTTTAATTCAAAATAACAAAGTTCATAACGTGAAATATTACGTTTAAACGCGAGTGATTGGTTCTCGGTCGCGTGAGGAACAAACTCGTTTGTTATTATCTTGAATTGGTTACGTCGTGGACTTCTAATGCTAATGATGCGAAATTTTTCTATGCATAGCGTGGTAAATTTCGTTGACACTACTGTATTTTAAAGTTTATTTGTGTCATATTTTCGATTTCTAACCGATATTTAACGTGGGTAATTCAGCAAAAAAACAGAGTTCAAGATAGTTTATGTAACAGAGAATTTTAAACTTGGTAGACCGAGAAATATGATACGATTAGTTAAAGGCGACAAAGTGGTGTGTGTTTTATGTTCTGGAACAGTTGCATATAGAACATCATCTGTAAAATGGATTTCATACACATCTAACTTTTTGAAGAAGCTCTGCCTCATGCTATTTTAACCATATTTTCATTTACCTATGCTTGAGGGTCATTATTTTCAGAGATGTCTGTGTGTGTGTGAATAACATTAGACTCGCTTAGAAACCGTTTGACAGATGATTAAATTCAGCATGCATTCTACTAAAAGTAAATCTTACAACCCTAATATGTTATTTGTTATCTAATCTGCAACAGCAGAAGTCACACTAATGTTGCTTTAATTTGAATTACACGTATAACTAAAACATTTACAACTATACAGTGCAAAAGGTATTTTTTTGTATTAAATAAAGAGTTTCGAGTTTTGTTAGCATTTAGTTTTATTATTTTCCCAATTATCACAAATCAAAATTATTTCACGGCACGTCTATATCTCATTAAACATTTCTTTAGAAAAAATGGCACATGGGTCTATAAAGGGGTTCGCCACCCCAGCCCTACAACTTCTCTCCCACGCGCGACTTTACTCATACCGAACGTACCGAATGGGCGTACAATATCTCTCAGTCGTCCTGTCGCAAGAAATTTCCTCTTTTCTTGAGATACATTAATTCCGAATAATGATAAATTGTTGATACTTATTACCTTATGTTAATGATAATAAATCTATGTTTGCTTTGGATTAAAGTTTTTTTCTCTTTTATTTGAACTCGATTGAGGTTAGTTTCATGGCTGGCAACCCGCTGCTATTAGGCCTACCGCGCCCTACTTACAAAATATTTTGCATAATTTAATTGCACACTTACCGATCAATTCAGGAGAATGTAGTGAAAATTCGTACTTTTTAAAATGCACATTCATATTATTATTAACAAATTTCCACTGTCTAGGGAAATTTATTTATTAAAGGAAACATGAAATCCTCAAGAACATAATTAATTTTACAAAAATTAGGGAGGAGAATCACTGTCCGTCGAAATGCAGATCAACCCCCATTGTACAAATTATATATCTCAAAATAATATAAATAATTTTTATTTAAATGTTTCATTTATATTACTTTATGTTGTATTTATTTTACGATAAAAATTGTAATATTTACAAGCAACGCTGCTCCTTACATTATAATTGTATTTTAATGGAAACTTGGCGAAATATTGACAAAACAGCCAAGTTGGCATGATTTTTTTTGTGATCAAACTAGCAACTTATTGACCATTTTTGGTGACTTGGGGACCATATGGATGCTTTGGGAAATTAGTGAAGAAATCTATAACATCACGATGTCTGACGCAAGCAGATTTTTCGAAAAATCCCTCTGTTTGTACGAGGTTTTGACAATGTAAGCTATGTTCTACCAACTTTTAAGAGTCATAGGGTGAGGCATTAATTTGCATAAGAGCCCAGGGCTTACTTTTACGTAGGGGTCCTTTTACAGAGGTCCCTGCCTAAGCTACGTGTTTAACACAGGATAAACAAAAATCAATAAATAAAGATATCTTCAGTTAAAGTAAAGAAAAATACCTTATAATAAAAAAAGATATAAAGAAAGAAAAATTTCTCTCAAGTACAGAATTAACCAACTCTAATTAGATGAGGAAGAACATTAGTTACTCTTTGCGTTATGTATAAATTAAAATTAATATCCCCCCCAAAAAAACCCCTCTTGAAATTTACAAGTTTTGGAGTTTATGCTGTTATTTACAAGTTTTGGAATTGTTCTTCTGCTCAGTCAATTTCTTTTTTCTTTCTAAAAATAAAATTTCGTTTTTGTTGGAGAAAATATTTTTAAAGGAAATTAGTTTCCGCTAGAGAAAATAAGTTCATATTAACTTCTTCACTACTCCCGAAAATCCAATCTAGAAAACGACTCGATTGAAAAAGAACGATCTCGGGAAATGTTAACTTTTTAGTTCATGACCTATTTCTTGCAACATTTGAAATTATAGTTAATTATATATTTTGCAAAATAGTTTATCATTCTAACAGTTAAGTGTTGTGTGGAGAATTATTTATTTAATGTACGAGGAAAGACTCATAGATTAAAAATGGGAGAAGCAAAGATTTAATCTTAACTCTCTATCTCTTAGAATTTATTCCATGAATGAAGTGATATTCCTTAATTTCTTAAGCGGTTAATTTTTTTGTGCACAAAATGTTGCAATAAAAGGCAATTTTTTGTTACATATAACTAAACACAATACTTAACATAATGTGAAATTGAAAGAATTTTATTTTAATTTTCAATTATAAAGTTTTCACACTTTTTTTTAAATTTTATATTTGAGAAAAAAACCTCTCTCAGTGATTTCTTTTCATAAGTACACTTTACATGCTATGAAGAATTGTAAGGGCGCCCCCTCGGGTGCCCTTCTCCTTGATTACCAGCGTGAGCTAGAGATGTAGGAATAAATGAAGAACTAGAAGTTGCCATGATCTTAAAATGATTTTATTAGGATCTTAACTTAAACCTTTAACAGATTAGATAATAATAAATGTGTGTGAGAGAATCTGCGGTGGCTAAACACACAATATATAATACCGTAATAACGTAACTCGGACCACTATCAATAACTAACTAGCCTAAGCTTAATTCCAATGCAATCACAGATCCGAATGTTTAAATAATCACTCCTACCATAATGTCAAATGAAGTAGTGATCAATATAATCCTAGTTGAAGTTGCGGTTCACAGGAGTGCAATGGTATGCACCTTGATCTAATGGCTCTCTGTCACGGGTAACTTCTGTGTTGGCTGTCACTTAACCTTTCAAAAACATCTTCAGACTTAACTCACGGATTGTCATAACATTCTCTAAATGCCACCTAGCTTACTCTAAACTTCTGCTATTTAAAAGCTTCCTAATTTGCATCTTTCCTTCGCGCTTTACTTCTTGGGTTGGTTGGAAAAGAGTTGCCATTCATTCTGGACCCAAAGGACCCAAAAGGACATGTTAATGAAACGACACGTGAGCCCGTCACAGAATGTTTTAGATATCATAAAAGAATTCCATTCATACTTACTAAAAATTTCTTTTTCGTACCTCTTTTTGAAACGGTTGAGGATTTTGTGTATGTGTGCACACAGTTTGAAACCTGATGTAATACTAAGTCTTACATTGTAATCGGGACAAAGATAATATCAGCTTTTTAGATTATCTTTCGTTTTTCATTTCTTCTCAAGCAACAAATAGCAGCCTTGACAATCCCTGTTCTTTACCGAATATTTTCAATAATCTGAATACATTCCTTCAATGAAAAATTTCCGCCTTCACCACTAAGACCCTGCCGGATGAGAAGTATTTTAGTACCAAGGACAAACTGCATCTCTGGGGAGCACTAGCACTAATAATCTCACAATAATAATTAAAAATATGTGCACATCAAAGATAGGAAAAAGAAAATATTAGTACCCGGTCAGCGTACAACAAACTGGTTGTGCCCAGTTTTCGGTAATTCGGTTTATTTAAAATGGGGCATAAAACTATGAATTCAACTACTATTTCCACAAAATTAAAAATAATTTTTTATATATTGGGAATTTTGAGTGAAACATTGCAGTTACGGTAAGCCTTGTATTGAAAGTTCTAATTAATATATTCGAATAATATTTATACAGTACATAAAAAGCAACATCATCTGTCCTTAGAGCTATCAAAGTGTAAATATTATGAAAGTGTTTAAAAGTGTCATTTTTTATGCAAGTTTAGTTTTAGTTTTACAAAAAACTAATGTTATTTTTTCACAAAAAATGCAACAAAATACATAAATATATAGACATAGATTAGATATATTCTATACTAGAGAAATAACTAAATAAAACATTTTCTGAAAATTTCAATTCAATATCTTAAAAAGAAATCCTGTTGTGAACTTTACCCTGAAGTAAAAAATTCAGAAACATAGTTTCTCAGAAAAAAAAATGTATTTCAAGATTTTAATAAAGTTAAAAAAAAGTTATACTAATTGTACATATTTTAAAATCACCATATTTATAGTTCTTTTTATCTTCATGTTTAACTAATTCGGACTTTTTTTAGCTGTATTCTGGAGAGATTTAGAGACTATAACAACTGTCGTTTTTAGAGAGTTTTTGATGGAAAATTGCAGTTAAACAAAATTTTAATAAATGTATCAAATAACATTTATACAGAACGTGAATAACATCTTTATATGTGTTGGGAATTAAAATATTTGTAATACATACTTTTGGAAATTTTTTAAATATGCCGAATTGTATGTGCAAAAACACGATTTCTTAAAAAAGTTAATTGGTTTTTTTTCACAAAAAAGCAATAAAGTACATAAATATATACACATAGATTAGATTTTGATTCATAACACAGATAGAACTAAAGAAAACATGTTCTGAAAATCTTATTTCAGTATCTTTAAAATATTTTATGTGGGTATCTAATTCCGGTTTACTAATAATGCTATAACTTTGCTTCTAAATATCGTAGAAACAATAATGGAATGTTTTTGGAATCTTAAATGCATGGGCTATGAAATAAAAGCATAAAAGAAAATTCGGAAATTTTCACCAAAACGGCGAATTTTGGGTAATTACGTATCTTAATCAATGTACTGTAGAATGTTGTTTATCCGAACGTCATTTACCCGGAGGAGTGTGAAATATCCGAATCAGTTTTTTTTTTTGTCAATTTAGAAGGCGAAAAATTCTACAATGATGACCACAGGGATGAGATTACCGACTTTGTCCGATCGATCCTAGGATTTCGAGAATGCGATGAAGATATAAAAACCTGCATGGCAATCGATGCAGAAGACTCAGTGGATTTCAAATGCTAAATGATGACGTGATTGTGACTTCCAGGCAAGCAAAATCCGACGACGATGACACGGATGAAGACGAGGACAGCATCAATGAAAGTAGCAACAGTCCATCAAATGCTGGCACGTTTTCTGCGTTAGAGATAGCTATGGAGTGGTACGAACAACAATCAGAGTGCTGTCCTACTCAACTACTGCTGTTCAAGAGATTCAGACTTTGCAGCGAAAACACGAAGGCATACAATGGTACAGCGAAGAATAAGTGATTATTTTCCACTATAAAGGTAAAATTTCGACATTTTGCACCTGTTTTCTTTTTCTTCAAGCACATTTCCCTTATGTGATGATTTTCAATATTCGCATAGTGTCCGATTTCATATACTGCATGGATCGCATTCGGTGTTCGGTTATCCGAACGGTGTCCGGTCCCAATTGATTCGGATAAACGATGTTTTACTGTATAACATTTGTTTGGAAAGGAACCAACTAAAACAGTCAGTCACCTTTGTGCTAGATCTTATTAGCTCACAGCTATTTCTCAGTGGCCACGGTAGCATATTATAGTTTTGGTCACGAACTCATAGCCGGTGTGGAACGTGCTTGAGCTCTAGTGACAGTGAAGATTCATCGTGTAGAGGAGCTGATGCATGTTAAATCTGTCGAGGCTTAAAATCCACGTATATTGTCGAGGTGTGGGAGTTTGGAGACGGGTTGCCCTCTCATGAATTGAAAATGATTCAAAAATGGAATAGCCCAAGGGTTGCTTGTGGACGTTGATGAACTCTCACTCACAAATATTCGCTTTTCGGTAAAGAAACTTGTATTCTCAAAAATTCTTAAAATTACTTGATGTATTCTTAAAGATTCTTAAATTATACTTGATGTATTCTTAAAAATGCATCAATAAGTCATTATTTCATTCTTCTTTCAGTTTTTAACAAAATATGAAAAATGGAAAAATAAATTATAGTTTAAATAAGTTATAGTTAACTAAAAACACGCTTTTATTGTTAATGTAACTGAAAAGTAAAAAATAATTCCTAACATAAGAATAAAATGATCAACAAAGAAATTGATGTCATTGTGGTATAAGCATAGGGCGCTCGATATCAATTGTTAGAATTTCTTACTAGTTTTATTTCGAAATGTAGAATTATAGTGTTAAAATGTAGTTCAAAACGACCCACTCTTTTACCACAATGACATTAATTTTCTCGTTAACCATTTTATTCTAATATTAAGAACTATTTTTAAGTTTTTAGTTCGATTAAACTTATATAACTATGTTTTTTAGTTTTTTTAAAACTATAATTAACTTTTCATTTTTTAGTTCGATCTACAGAAAAATCATGTTTTTTTTTAGTTTTTTAAACAATTATTTATTGATTGATGAATTAATCTTAAAGGCGATATTTTATTAGAATCTGAAACCCCTCTAGGTGTTTTCGCTTTAGGGTTGTAGCTTTATCTTTGTCTCCAAATCTGGAAATGGGAACAAGAATTAGTAGCCAAATCTAGAAATGGGGAATCTTTAATCCTGATGATCCTGATCAGGACAATGAAACACAATTATTAAACTTTTGCACTGTCGTCAGTAATTGATAAGTGTGCAAAATTTCGAATTAATCTGACCTTTTAAAGTGGGTAAAAACCGATCTTAGCTTCCGTTATATACAGGTGTAGCTAATAAAAGCGTGTTAAAAAAGCAGTACCCGTGAAAGAATTTTTTTAATGATTCATTTTAATGTATTAAATTTTTGAATGTGATACTGGGGATTGATATCCAAACACGAGCCAATAACTAATTTTTTCAAGCCCATTTAAATAGCTCCACTAATTGAAACGTAAACAATCAGTAAAAGTATTTGCTAAGACGATAAGACATTTCTTTAACTCCTGCACTAAAGCACATGGTCGAGAAAACCTCTTCTTATTTCTCCCTTGAGTAGAATAAAAAATTTTAAGGCTGCGATTTACTTTCTAGAAAAAGTTTGTAGTTACCTTTTCGAAAGGCTAGGGAAAAGTTTTGAATTCCTCTAAAATAAAGCTTTACGATAAAGTACTCTGAGTTGGAATAAAAGAATTTATTTCTGGTATTTCTTCTCACACATTTTAGAAACCAGGAATAGAAATTGGAGCTTCGAGGGGATTTAAAAAGTATTTACAAGAATAGCTGTGATAAAAAAGTTTCAGAAAGGATATCACACTTTTTAAAGTAACTTAAATCAAAAAATATCAAGAAGGTTTTTATTGTTATAAAATGGCTAGAATTAAGTATATATATTTTTTAGAAACACAAATAATAATTTTAAGTAACCTTTTTTTAGGCTTAGTATATTGGTTGCCCAAATTAAAAGTCGACATGTGCAATTGTGTCAGAATGATTGCAACTATACCACCACAGAGCATAGATATAAAGGGAGGTAGAAGGTGTTCACCGCATACGATATGCAATAATGTATTATACCTGTTTACTTGTTTACATGTTGTACCTGTTTGTGGTAGAGAAAACAGATAAAAAGAAAAGTCGTGCTTTTTTTGGATACGTCCATACAGTAACCACGAGAGGTATTATTTTTTCAAAATGCAAAGAGTGAGCTGGATGTAGGCATCTATGCCGAGCACTGCTTTGTTCGAAGAATCAGAACAAAATTTTCATGAAAGGCAGCAAACGATATCAAGTCCAAATGACAATGCCAGCCCAAACGTCTCCCGTGAAACCCAGACAACCTTAAAAAATCCCGTTGAAAAGTTTTGAAACACCCACCGTACAGTCCGGATTTGTCTCGCAAAAAACTTCCTAATGTTTTTTACACTTAAGATAGTATTACGTTTCCATTTAGAAGATGAAGTAAAGGAAGTTATGCCGGATTTCCTCGGAAATCAACCACGTGTTTTCTACAGCGAAGGCATAAACCTACTGTTGAAGCGATGAGATCTGTGTTTCAACGCTTATGACACTTATTTTGTTTCTTAAAAAGGTATTATTTTTATTCAACTCACCCACTTTTTATTTGAGCAACCCTTATACTATAAAAAGCAATGATTAAACTATGTAAATCAAATGCACTGTTCCGTATTAATATATGGGTAGAAACCGCATTACAAAAGTTTAAATAAAATATTAAATTTTCCAATGGTAGAAACATAACAGAATAAAAAGGATTAAAATATGTTAATAACTGAGATATGACAAAAGTAACCTCAAAGGCTTTGAATTGAAAAATGAGAAGCTTTTTTTGTAATATGGCAATCCTACATTTATGTCTCTTTATCAATTTTTATCCACCTTGTAAAAAAATCCTTTATAAATAAATTCAATCAAATGTGTTATGGTTAGAAATTAAAGTCCAGAATTATGAATCGTTAAAGTATTTTTTAAAAAAAAGTGAAATGTTTTAAATTATGTTTCAATATTATCTTGAAAATTATTAAAGAAATAACAAAATTTACTTCAAAATTAAAAAAAAAAGATTTTTAAAATGTGTAAGGTAAATTATGATGTAAATTATCAAAAAATAACTGACTAACTATGTCTGTTTTATTATTAAAAATTATGTTGATAAATATATATATGTAGTGAAAATATTACAAATGAACTCAGACTTATTTGATTTAAAAAAATCAGCTCTTTATAATTTTATATAAAGTAGATCTCTAAAACTATTTATTTATCCAACGACCATGCTTTGCTTCTTGACCTGACTTTTTCAGTGCCGACCGACGATGTCGTCCCTCGGGTATTCATCGAGTCTAGTGCATTGGAACATGTGGCGGCCATCCATTCTGGCATGGTGGAAGAGAGGGCAGGCCTAGTTAGCAGTCAAGCCAATCCAGTGGAAGTATACTCCACAAAAGTTACATCCAGGACTTAGTTGAAAGCGGGCAATAGCCTCGTTTCTCTCCATGTGCTTCGGGATAAGACCCACAATGACCAGGGTTTCCCATAGCTTTCCAAGGCTCTTGGTCTTTTGTGGCACGGCAGTACATTTATCAATTTACGTGCATCTAATGCTCTTTTTAGGGCCAAGGAGACTTCCGTTAGAGATGACTCGGTTCCCTGCTTAATAAATATAACCAATCTGCTTGGGAAATATTACTAACATCATTTAAGTTACAGAAACGACGTTTCAAAATCAAAGCCTTCTCCAAAAAAAGAGGAAAATGCATTTTAGAAATAAGCCAATTATTTCAAACTTTTAAATCTTTATTTCAAGACTAAAGGAGCATATTTTGGAATCTAATAAATTTTTCAATGGTATTGCATTTTATATGTAATAGTTAATGACTGAAAGCATTTATAAAATTTTTCACCAATTATAAAATGCTTGTCAGAGCTTTTCCCCCCATGAAGGTAAAATTAATACTATGACATCATACCAAATAATAAGCCATGACTGGTATCTTTGTAATACGCAGTGTCTGCTTACTGTAGTACAAGGATCAAAGCTATGAGGTCGAATACTACAAGATCAAAGCAATGCTATGTGAGATTTAGGTGCATAAACAAGGGCTACTCTGACCGAACAATTCCATCATTGTCCTCCATAAGACTGGCTCTAACTTATTTCACATGTTCTACAGTATTAAACCAGCAATGAATGATGCTTTGGAAAAAAGGTCCTCATTTATCTACTACACTCTCTACAATGGAATCGTAAACAAGCATCACATAATTGTTAGAGTTGGAACAACCTCGTCTCAATACTGAATCGGATGACCAGCAATAATGTTTGGAAATGGTTGGATTAATGCCCGAATTAGCTGCTGTTTTATTCAAGCACGAAATTATTTGCGTTTGGTGAGATTTTATAAGTAACCGAGTCGTTATTGAAGTAAGATCGGAGCACATAAAGCCTAGAACCATAAAAATACGCATTATATTTGTCACGGCTCAAAATATTCATGTTGATGAAATGAGAAGGGTACAATCTCAAATCTTATTTAATTCATTTTGTCTGATACACATATCAAACAAAACTTAATCAAAATGTTCATACAGAGTTAGAGAAGTGTAATATCCGTTCCGTAATATTCGTGTTTAATTATAATAATTGACCTTGAATCAGGTTTGTCCATTCTGTTGCCTGTGTATTAACGTACTCGTCAAGTAAACTTTTTCTTTCTATGACGCACCACCCATTCAGAAGGTTTATTTGTACTGGCATTTTGCAGTGATTTCAAAGTGGAATTCCGTACTTTTCCATAGGCTGAATTAATAGAAATAAGGTGAAAAAGGTGTCTGAATTTTATTTAAAAGAGTAAATTTTTATTAAGTTTGGAAGGAAACGCTAAACGAGACCCCAGATCACCTGAGAAGGCGTGCGGTTTCTTGTTTCAGGCTAGAAACTGAACACGATTGAAAATTGCGGATCCCTTTCATCAGTGCTTTTCAACCTTTTTATCGCCACGGACCGGTCAACATTTGATAATTTTACCACGACCCACTGAGGGAGACAGAGAGACGTTGATTGTTTGTACTTTAGATTGTTGAATTTCATAATTTGAATTTAATTGTACTCATACATGCCTTCAAAATAAAATAAAGTTATTAAAATAGGAATATAAACTGATTTCCATGTAAATTCTCACAGATCCTAGAGAAATACACCACAGTAAATAAAACAGAAACAATTTAATGTTCAGTGTGTGGTCCAGTACTATTTGATCCATGGAACGGTATCGATCTGAGTCCCAAGGATTGGGGATCACTGGCCAACATAGACTAAAGATCCTTCTATATTTAAACTGTGTTGTGTGAAGTGAGAATTCTCTAATGAATGCTAAGCATCTGGAGATTTTCACTGTTATCTCTGATAGTATTTACAATAAATACTATAGGGCCAGAGAGCAGTTACAAATTCTGAAATGTGAGGTATTTGCTGATGGTATTTATGTTCCTGTTTTTATTTCTTCTTGATTCTTTGTCTTATTGATCATAATTTGTTGTCATTCCTTGTGTGCCTACTTGAAGCATTTTCACTCCAATGAACGATGTGTCTCAAATGCTTCTGCTATAAGTTATATTTGAATTAAAATTTTGTTAGAAGTAACATGAGGTTAACTACTTAAATGGCAAGGTCAACACTGTAAACATCCAGTGAGAATTTTTAGGCTCAATATTCTATCCTACAAGGCTTTGGAAGAACTCCGCCTTCGATTTTTATAATCAGATTTTAATCCACAATACGAGTGGGATATTGTTGATTGCAAAGTTCGCTACAGTATTTAATGGGAAAACACTGCTTTTTTCTGCTTTGAAAGAATTGAATATTTTTAAAATTATTGTCTGAAAAATTTCAGTCTACATATAGCTATAGTTGCTCTTTTCTAACAAAGGAACTGAGTGTTTGAGGGAAAAGCAGGGATTGGTAACCATAGCGACGGAGAGGAGCCGACATTTTCAAAAGCCTAAGATGAAAAATATCTTCCGATTATAGGATATTTGCCATATTTCTCAATGGACTCTTTTCGAAGGAGCTTTTTGTCCGAGTAACCTATTACTTTTGAGAAAACTGTTATTTTCGTTTAACTTGAAGTTCTTTTTGTTTTGTTTATCTTTCCTACGCTGAATTACTCGGAAGGGAGAAAGAAGAGAGAAATTCTTCATCGTCAAGTTAATCCGTACCTGAGCTTGGGATTTGGTCGGGTAAGCACTTTTTTATAGAGGAAGGGAAAGTAAAAGCTATGGGAATTTAAAAAGTCCTATTCATTTCATGGAGTCTTTTTTTAGTTTTACTGTATTTATGATTATATTCTATAACATTAATTTCGATTTCATTATATTCTTGTTTTAAAAATGAAATCCATCACACGATTGTTATTGACGAAACAATAATCATCACACTGTAGTATATAACTTTAGAAATATTTGTAAAAAAACCAACCAAAATTTAAAAAAAATATTCTATTGAATATTCAATAATAGTATTGGCGGAGAAAATAGATATAAACGTTTGATCTCATTTTGGAGCAAATTTTCAATTAAAAGATATAAGGGAGAAAGACAAGATCAGTAGAAAATAAAATTACATTAATAATAATTTTGATATAGTTATGTAAAAATGCAAATGCCCTGTAACACGAGTACTTCTTAAAATTAAGGTAATGCACTATTTGGAATGCCTTTTTAAAATTTATAAGCTATTAAAATGATACGTTTCGTATAAGACTGTTGCGTCTTATATTGATAAGATCCGTTAATGAAAGATAAACTTTACTTGAAAATTTGACACATCTGATTGACAATCTTAAAATATTTTACTAAATCCATAACAAAATAAGACTCCTAATGAGATCATACAAATACATGAAACTTTGCATAAAATATCTTTATCTTTAGATTATTGCTGTGTGGAATTTAAGAAAAAACAAATATAGAAAAACAGAAATGAAAAACTCTTGGCAAAAAATAAAAATTTGTTGTTACATGTTTGAAGAATGTACGCTTTTGAATAGACTTGAAGCTTTTGCGGGGCAAATGGACTGCGTCTTATTATCTCTCTTACTCTTTTATTTCCCAATTTTGAAATGACACTGTCCACAAATGTACTTTGATTCACAAACTTTTGTTCAAGTCATAATTCCTCTTTTTTCATTCTAATTTTAATCAGAAGATGGTCTGTTTATGCGCACATATATGTGAGTGACTTTATCTAAACTTTATGGCTTTGTTACTTTATATTCTAGAGTTTCGGAGCGTACCTGATTTTTCTAATCCCTTTTTCCTTTATTTTGTTAGTGGAGTTTTGTTAGTGTTTCCTTTATTTGAAGTGCTATTCTTCAATAGCACTTCATTCTTCCGTATAATTGCATTTTGTGTTAAAGTGTTCAGTCTCTAGGATGCAGTAAATAATTTCAAAAAATTTCTAAAACTCGATGTTGAAGTGAATTTTTTTAAAATTTAGTGGTGAAATTTCCAGTATTATCAGGGTGTTATAGCAGCATTGAAAATGCACCACATAAAGCAAATGTTTCAATGTAAACCTATGGAAGAAAGAAATTTGACTGTTGTGGGAGCATGGAGAAAGTTAACGATTATGGATTACATTACACATGCTTCGTTCGCTTTTAACAGTTGTGCTAATCAATTTTGAATGCTCGTAGGAGAAAGATTTCCCCACCATGCATCAAATTGGAAGTTTCGTAGTAAAAAAAATCAGTTGTGTGGTCTGAAATTATAATTCTATCAAATAAATCTGGTAGTGAACTTATAATTACATTTAAAACACTAATTTTAATTTTTCTGTGAAAAAATGAATTGTTTTTGTTTTATAAATATGTAACAGGGATTTCATTATTACATTTTTTCGCACAATTTTCTATTGAACAAATATACGGCATTGAAAAAAAACCGTTGATTGTACTAACGTTAATTGATGTAAAAAAAAATTGAGATCTGATTTTATGAATTTGAAGGCATAACTAAAAAAAATCATTAAAATATTCGTTTACTAAACAGGCAAATCAATTTAGCGTACAATTATTGGAAATTACGTTTATAACATATAAGCAAAACCGTAAACATTGGGCAACGAAAGTATATCAGAATGTTACAATGAACTTAAATATTAAAAAAGCTATTGAAAATAAAATAAGGTTCAATATTTTGATTTTTTTATTGAGAACATTTACATTCCCTTGTGTACTAGAAAGTATCACACGGGAGCTTACATAGAATTAAGTGTGAAGCACTCTTCACAAAGAGAAGGATTACAACCCAGGCATCCGTGTCTTACCCGGGATTCGAAACCAAACCCTACGGCACCGCAGTCAGAGTCACTAAGCACTATTACTCGGATGCGCGACTAATATTTTGATTAAATCACGATAAACAGTTCCAAGGAAACCCAAAATACAAGTCAAAAAATCTTAATTTTGCCATTTGTATTTCAATAGTAACATCAAATGAAATTTAAAAAATTGCCTAAAACATAGAAAAAAAACCCATATTTATCACAAAATCCCCTCAATTAATTTCGCCAAATTAAATTGTAGTCAAGTGCAGAAAAGAATTGTGCTCCAACATGCATGGAACGATTTTTTATTGAATGCAAATCGCAGCAATTGGAAACGTCATTTGATTTGAAGTGAATGTTCGACAGAGATTTAGTTTAGGAATACTAGAGAAATATAAAATAGCCAGACATTTTAATCGGTAAGCTACTCGTTTGTGATGTGATTTTGAACTCACTCCAAATACATATTTTACGGCCTGTCTTATTTTATTATCATAACTTTTAGAAATTTTCACTATTTAGCTGATACGTCTATAGCCTACAGAAGTCAAATATAATTATAATCTTCGCCTAATAAAGAGATAAATTATTTTAGCGTAAAATTACAGAAATAATACGTCGTAATGTATAAGCAAAATCGTAAACATTGCGTGACAAAATTATCTGAACGTTGCCAAAACTACAAAACAAAATTTGAGTTGTTTGAAGAATAATCATTAAAAAAAGGATTTGTTCGAAATATAATCCTCATTAAGTATCAAAAGCAACAAAAGTGGATAAATAGTCCAACTGATAAATATAGTTATAGTAAAAATATGTAATAACCTTGAAAAAGTGCGTGTGTTAAGTATAAAGTTTCGCATTTAGTGACAGACGTGACATCATTCGTTTTCATAATACCAGCAATTAATTTAAAAATGAAAAATGAATTACGAAATAATAAGTACATAAAAACCCGTCCAGATTCACAAGCAACGTTGTGTCAAAATTTCAGAGGAAATGGTTCAGTAATGTCGAAGACCAGCGGCTTTGAAAAAAAACACATTACATTTTTATTTTTATATAGATATAGATTTCTAATAATTTAAATTTAAGTACAACCAATTCACCACATATTTTCTTATTCCTTCTTATCTCTTAATAAAATACGCAATAAAATTCGAACAATTAACGTTATTACTGGTAGACTGGTTTTAATGGTGTGATAAAGGAATCATTCTGACCTTTGCATTAAAGAATAGCTAAATATCTCCATCTTTTGAGATAAAGTCTCTTTGGTGTTTAATAACGCATGAAATGAATGGGAGGGAGGTAAATAAGAAAGCAATAAAAATAAGTGTGGTGTGTGAGAAATAATTTGATGATGCACTTCTAACAAAGAAATTACTTAGTCAATTATGTGCTCGTTTACTAGACTCAGATTAAATAACGGGAAATAGAAAATTACTTTATTGAAAATTGCCCTTACCGTATAGTCCGGTGTATATAATGTGCACTTTTAAAATAAAAAAATAAGATTAAAATTTACGAGTGCACGTTACACACCGGATATAAAAGTGATAGTTTTAAAAATAAAGAAAACACGCGAGCATGAAAAATTATATATATATATAACTAAATATTATTTATTTGAAAAAATGGCATACATTATGAACTTTCAGTATTGGATAAAATGAAAAATTTGTCACATTCGATTTCCGTTATACACTGCTGGACAATTGCTAAGGACGGATAACACTAACATCCATAGCAACCACAAAATGAAAAGAAGCAAAATGTGGAAAATTAGAATAAGTGCGGGATATTAGTAAGAAGAAGTATGACTATATATGCAATTTTTTTCCACGTCAGTTCATCACGTGATAGCGTTCATAAGAGCTTTAAAGGTTTTGACGCGTGTGGACAGTTGTTGTTTCAAGTCAAAGTTTTACAGGAAAGATTTAATAGACGAACTTAAAATTTTTGGCATGTCTTCCCGACATCACATAGATGATTTTATGCGTGGCCGAATTATTGGAAAGATCGAAGAGAAGGGCGAAAAATAACAGATGTTGCCAGGGAGTTCGACATCGCTCACAGCGTTGTTTCACGGCTGTGGAAGTCATTTAAAACTACTGGAATGTGTGTAGTAGACGGCACGGGGGAGGTCGTGTTAGAAGTACGACGCCTGCAGAAGACAGATATATCGTCCTATCAGCAAAAAGGAACAGGCGCACCACAGCTCAGCAGGTGGCAAATCAGTTTCTTGCTGCCTCAGGAAAGCAGATCTCCCGAAAAACTGTTGCCAGATGTTTGAGGGGATGAGGACTATACGCACGCAGACCTGTTGTGTGTGTCCCATTGACTAGACAGCACCGTACTGCCCGTTTGCAATGGTGTCGTGAGCATCACAATTGGACTCAACATGACTGGGCATGCGTACTATTCTCAGATGAGAGTAGGTTCAGTCTGTCATCGGATTGTAGACGCCAACTGATCTGGCACGAGAGTGGTACTGATTATCGTCCAGAAAATATCCAGGAAAAGGACCGATGTCCGACATGCAGTATCATGGTGTGGGCCGGCATCATGATCAATGGCCGCACGCGCCTACATGTGGTTACGAATGGGACTATGACGGGCCAACGATACATTGATGAAGTTCTACTTCCTCATGTTCATCTTTTCCGTGGTGCTGTCGGTGATAAATTTGTTTTTATGGACGACAACGCAACATGTCATCGAACACTCGCTGTTCAGGATTGTCTTGACAGCGATGGTATTCAACGTCTCGTATGGCCAGCGCGTTCTCCAGATCTAAACCCCATTGAAAATGTGTGGGATGCTTGGGGGAGGCAAGTTGCTGGTCGAAACTATCCTTCGACAAACAAGAACACCCTCATCCGTGCACTCACAGAGGAATGGGAAAATGCCTCAACAGCTGCTGGATAATGTTGTGCAAAGTATGGTACGACGTGTGGAATGTTGCATCACACTCCACGGTGGACATATCCCGTACTGTTACCTTTCTTTAAGGTGCCTTCTGACTTTTAGATGCATTGTTCCATTTCTCCGTACGCAGATCAAATGAACATTTTTTTCCCTTCAGATGTTTCACAGCTTTTGTACTTTCCAGAACAATAAATATTCTTTATTCTAATGTCTGAACAGTGTGGCAACTATATTTTATCCTACTAGGCCTCATGTTTCGCTTAATATCTTTAGACGTATCATCGAATTAAGAAAGCACAATGTCACGATTTTCTTCAAGAATGTGTTATTTTCGTCAGCCATGTCAATCAAATCCCTGGACATGTTCTTACTCATTTCTTTTTGTTCAGGTGATAACATTTTTGAAATTGTGTGCTAACAAACGCGATGTTGTTCACTTTCAAATCATCGTGAATAATTCGGTGAATGCATCGTTTTGCAAAAAATTGATCTAATCCATGCTAAATTCACTTCGAGAGGTCATAAAAAGCAAGGGTGGACCGAAAAAATATTTATTTCTAAGTTTTAGTTGTTTTTCTTAAAATATTGGGAAGTGTCCCAATACTTTTTTGAACATGTTTTTTTAACTCGATTTCTTTTAATTTCAATTTCAACCATAACTGCGTTAATGTATGGATTTTTTTCAAATTATTATTATTTTTATTTATCAAAATAATATTTAATTATTTTCTTTTGTTTCATTTGTATGTTTAAGTAAAATAGTACGATAAAAATCTATGAACTGGTAGTGCCTCCCAATACTTTTTTGAGTGATTGTATATTTGTTTGCTACCGAGTCATGCTCCATCCCAGGAAATGACAGCAACATGACTACTCAATCCCGTGGAAGCGTGGTATGCTGAAATATGTTTCAATATCACGGGAAGAGCTGACCATCAACTTTTATTCTTCCCTTCAGTCGGTGTGTGTGGAAAATTCATGTATAAGGCTAGCATTGCAGAGATACCCCTACGTCGGGAGTAAACGTGTTAAGCGTCATTGTGCTCTTCCAATGAAGGTACATGTGTAATCTTCACATTTATCGAATCATTTGCTTAAGAAAACACAATCGCATCGAATGTGAAAAATCGATTCTCCAGTCAAGTTGGCGTGCGCGCGTGCGCGTTGGTGTTATATATATAGATTTCTTATAGTACGCCAGTGCTTCTCAAACTTTCAATACTGGCGCCCCCCTTTTCGATCACAATTTTTTTCGCGCCCCCCTTATACATTAATAATGTACTGAATGCAATAATAATGCACTTTGACGCTAAAGTTACAATAGGCGATCTTAATTATAAGCCATACATTAGTAACATAAGTATTAAAAATTTTGTATACTACTTTTAAGCAAAATAAATAAATAAATAAAATAATAGGATAATTATTATGTTATTTTTCCTTTCTCTAATTTTTAAATTGAACATATTACAAAATGCGGTAGCTGCTTAGAAGACAAAATATAGATATCTGCTAAATATAGAAAAAGAACTCAGAGGGTCAATTTCTAATCATAAGCATTCCTTATAAAAACTTTGCTTTGCAAGAGAAGCCCATGGAAGTCGTTAATACTTATTCAACTTGTTCTTAATTTAGTATTAATTAATTAGTTATAAAATATTCTGTGCAGCACTGATACATTAAAAGTATACCGGCTGAAGTGCCCGCTCTTTGCTCGAGTTCATTTATAAGAAAATAAAACATTATTGATATAATAGCTGAATTGTAAGGGAAGCAAAGCCAAGTGCTCGACAATGTTTACAAAAACGCAAAATGATTTTTTTTAAATTCGTTGCTCAAATTATAATTAGTTTTAAGCGAATTGTAATTTTAAGCCTCACAGAATTAGCATTTATAATTGATGTTAAACAGTAGCGCACACAGGAATTTTTCAAGGGGGGTCCGGGGTCGAAAGTTCACCAATCTTGTATCAGGTTCCTTTTGATTTTGTCGATTTTCGGGAACAAAACACAGTAAAAAACTAATTCTTGAATAAATAATTAGCATTAACTAATAAAATTAATCATTAATAACAAATACTTAACTAAATTTTGCGTACTATAAACTTAGAATTATAATCAATCGGAAAAAAATCAAGGGCTTTGGGGGGCTCCGGACCCCCCCTTGTGTGCGCCACTGATGTTAAATAATGATCAATAATATAAAATATCGATGAAGAATAATTGTATTATTTTTAATATTTAAAGTGAAAAAACTTCAACATGTTTTAACCCGGGAGCAGGCACGCACTGGGTACGGTCGGGGTTATTGAGTCACCCCAATCCTTTTTTTTATAATTATTTTATTGTACACGATACAAATCATGATTCCAGTGAATAATTTAGCTAAGAGAAAGTTTTTTACCTACTTTCAAGGACTTTTCAATTTTTCTTTGGTAATAAATAGTTTTGCCAGAATTAACGATTTCGTAATCTGTGTGTCCCGCGCGACCACTTCCGGGTAAAAAAGTATATTCATTATGATAATATGTATGTTACTACTAAAAATTGTGTGAAACGTTTTTCGTTATGCTTTTTATACATTGAGAATATTTATAAAAATATGTCTTGGCCAAGTAATCCTTCATGTGCTTGTGTGTGTGTGTGTGTGTGTGCTCTGTGGTTTTCCAAATATCATAAAACTCTTTTGCATGAAAAAAAGCGCAACAGAGAACACGTAAGAGAGGGGTCATAACTAACTGTACCAATAATTTAGAAGGTCAAACAGATTACAGCTGTAATGTGCAGTATTTCAAAAAAAATAATGACAGTGATGAATTTTTTATCTTCCTAAAGTTTTTCGATTCTGGGTCCGGAATCTGGTTTTTCTCTGAAAGGTTAGGTTAAAAAAAAAGCGTAATAAAAAAAAAAAATCTCTCATCACGGAATGACAGCAAATCAAATAAAAGTTTTTATTTGGTTATAGGATCAAAGATAGCTAATTAGGTATTGAAGAAGTTTTTGTTTTTGATGGCTTAATATCGCCTATAAATTATATCAGAGTGAAAGTGCATTTTTTATTATGTCTGAAAGTATTTTGTTTTAATTCATTCCAGTAAACTAATTATTTTTTAAACCATTTATTTTCGGTATGCTCGCGCCCCCCAGGGGGGCGCGCCCCACAGTTTGAGAAGCACTGTAGTACGCACTTCTTAGGTCTTAGTAATAGTAGTTGTTTCCAAATGTCTTTTAGGTCTACCTATCGATTGCGGTCCACTTAATTCCCATGCTTTATCTAGAGTGTCTCAGGAGATGATTTCTCCAGAAAAACGTAGAACTTCATGTTTGCACTCTGCTCTAAAAATTACATTTCAAAATTCGATGAATGAAAAATTCACTTTGTCAGAAATGAACTGCAGTTAACGCCGACGGTACCAGAAATGAATTCCAGATAGCAGTGTGTGTTCATTTTAGTGATGCCAACCTCCAAAAGAGATATTCCCCCTCCAACGTAACACCTGAGTGAATGTAGATAACAATTCCAGGAACTTTTTGATTCTAGTAGTATATGATGTGGGTACTTTTTTGAAGTACCCGTGCGTATCATTTAATTTTGTTTTTAACCTGAATAACTGCATTATGAATCTTTATATACTTAAGCATTACCTTTTAGATTTTAAACTATGTGTCTGGATTTTACAAGAATAATAAGAAGTATAGTGTCAGTTTCTTAATTCAAAGGATAAAACGTTATATGTATAACATAACTGTCATGAATGCCTTTGAAAATGAAGCAAAATTATAGAAAACATAATTTTTGAAGAATGAATTTTTGTTCTTTATGAAAGGCTTTTAATTGAAAATTTATTTCGCATATGATATTCATGTATTTATTAAACAGTTATTAAATTTCCCTTTTCACAATATTAAATTAGCAACCAACACAGCAGTGGATTATTTAGGGTCTATGATAATAAAGACCTTTTTTATTCCTGAGAAATATTTATATTTCAATTTCTAATATTTTGGAATTACCGCCTTTTAGGAAAACTTTAAATGTGTTGATAAGGAGTTTTCGACCTTTTTTATGTATTGATAAGTCTGTATAACATATTCTATACTAAAATGGTTCAACACCAGTTAAATTTATGTTTATGTTATAAATATATATCAAATGGATTAAAGTCTTTAAATATTGAGATGTTTTAAAAAATTTTTTGTATGAAACATCTATATATCAAAGACCTTTGTGCAGGGAAATTCAAAAAAATTCATTCTTTCAAATATATATACGCAATATAAACATATTTCAAAACTTACCCTTCAGCAAGGTTAGTTTTTCTTAACAAGGGAAATAAAAATGTTATAGACATCAGATTTCAGAGACGATTATGTTTCTATGAATTTTTTACTTATATAAGACTATTTATTTATAAATAGTTAATTTTAAAATTTCACTAGTTTTTTTTGTTTTGTTTTTAAAGGGTTTTGCGCTTAAGTAATTCAATTTAATCATTGCATAAATTAAAGAAGCAAAATTATTTAACTGGAAACTTGCGTAAAAAAATGAATACTATGTGGACTTTTCTAAAACAGTATTACTTTTAAGATTTAGGTGAGAATTAAATCAACAATTTTTTGAAAACAATAATAGAGAGAGAAGGTAGGATGAGAAAGGCATTAGAGAGACAAGAATGAGTAAAAAGAAAGAGAGTATAAAAAAGAGAAGAGTGGAAGTTAATGAAAGAAAGTATAGTTAAAAGAGAGAAGAGTGATAGTTAAAAAAGAGTAGAGAAAGATGAGTGAGAGTTAAGAGAGAAGAGTGAGATTTAAGAGACAGAAGAGTGAGATTTAAGAGAGAGAAGAGTGAGATTTAAGAGAGAGAGTTAAGAGAGATTAGAGCGATCGAGATAGAGTTGAGGAGAGAGAAATATTAGGGAGGGAGAAAGCTAAAGAGAGAGAAAATGTAGAGATTATTTCGCTTTCTCAGATGTTTATGTTATTCGATATCTATAATTTTGTGCAATAATAAAGGATATTTGAACGAATAAAAACAAATTCCTGATAAAACTACGCATTAATCCAAATTAAACTGACACATTAATAAAATAAAAAGAAAAAAATCCAAGCAAGGCACTAAACATCTGGAACATAGGTTCTCAACGTGGGTGACGTTGAGAACCCCCCAAGGGGGCGTTTGAGTCTTTCAGAGGGGCAATAAAACACCGAGAGAGAATTAGGGGGCGTTGAGATGGCATGAAGGGGCTTCGGCAGATTAACCAAATATAGTAAAAAAATACTAAAAAACGCTCTGATTATGTATTAACAAAAGTAAAATTTAATACTGGGTACCTTATGTTGTTTGTGTGTATTTAAATCATTTCTAACACGTGTACAAAAATTCTCATACTTCGGTAGTTTAGGGAAGTGGATGAAACACTTAAAGATTACATTACATTTAGATCAACATAAAATTGAATGATATAGTAAATTTTAATTTCTGTAGTGTAGTGTTATCTGTGCTTGAAAGCAGTAGGAAAAATGGAGGATACTCTACTCGAGAGTATCCTCCATTAGGAGTAACTTTGCACAGGATAAGGAGTAACTTTGCTGAGGATACTCTCGAATGCAACAGTATGTGCCGGGTCTTAAAGTTTACCCTCCTGGTCCGAATTGCAATGTGATCTGCCCCTGACCACAGCATGGCTTGTATTAGTTGCCATAACAGCCAGCTGCTCTCACGTGCAGTCCTACAGTTCTTCATTGTTTAAAAACGCACGGGTGACGTTGATGTTTCCATCGATCAAGTGGGATAAGAAGCCACAATATAATTTTTTTTAGAAAAAAAATACACAATTTTGTGATTTTTATTTATTTTACATCTAGGGAAACTAAAATAAACAGTTTTATGATAATATTTTCTTTTATTAACCTTATGGTCCAATAAGGAATAAATTGATGCATTTATCCATGCAAAAAATATAACCCCTTTTATATTTTATGGAAGGAAATCCTTTTGAAAATATTTCCTGAAGAAATTTTAAGTTCACATAATTTGAAAGTGTAATGTATATAAAACGATCTCAATAAAATAAAGAGAGATTTTCTTTTTTACTTTTACAATGAACTTTTCCGTTGAAAAGATAAAACTTCGCACACTTTAGCAAACGATGCTGTAATCCTCGGTTCAAGGTATGTGGATTCGAAAACTGTTTTTTCCTCTCCCCTGAGTTGAATCAAACCCTTAAAGCTATACTCTAGCGTCGTGGAAAAAGTTTCGACAAGTCCTTTTTAAAGAGCCGGAAAAACTTTTCAACTGTGATACAAAGTTTTATAGGATCAACGTTCCGTGAACGGAGAAAAAGAGGCTATCCCAACATTTCTCCTCAATTCTTGGGATCTGAGAAGAAAGTGGAAAATGTTAGGGGGATTTTAAGAAATTTTATCGTTTCCTTTTTATTTAATACAATGTTACAAAAGTTTGTACTTATGTTCAAAATCAATATTTAATGGAACACTGTATACACAATAGACTAAATAAGGAAATGCGTTTTTGATTAAAAATATACCACAGTCGGAACCCGATTTACGAAACCCTATATAACGAATTATTTTCTTTTCTCGATTAAAATGAAGGTAAAACCCCTATTTAACGAATAATTAACTCCAAATCAACGAATTATTTCACCATCTGAAAATATTTTTATTAGTTCGTATTAGAAAAATTGTATT
>BMAU01014224.1:0-30569 GCA_019973935.1 Trichonephila clavipes
TTAAAATCTCTTATTTTACTGATACTACTCATCACTTACATACACTAATTAGAATTGATTAATGTTCACAGGAAACACAACTTACACTAACATCTAAATATTTGATAAATAATTAATAAATATTTGAAATACTATCTAATTTTCTATCGATATAATGATAATCCTTATTATCGAACAAAGGATATTTGAACATTAAATATGATCTTATATGACAAGAACCAGGGGCGTAACGGAAAATAATTGGGCCCCCCGCCGTATATATATATATACACTGGTGTGCAAAAATTAAGGACGAAGTCGAAAGATTAGCATATCAGCTGAACGAAGAGGCAGAGCGGACAGAAAGACCAATCAGGAGATTAAGTAAGGTGATGTACGGAGACACATGCGCAGATATGCAGGTAGACGTAATGGGGGAGTGTCTGAGTAGTATAAAGCATGTTGTCGGTGTAAGATCAGTATTTCTGGCAAAGAGATTGCACGCCGTATAGAAGTTAAAATCACACCGAGTTGCTGCCTCAGCAAGAAGTGGTGAATAATCAATCTGTTAGACGACATCTGGATGCTTTTACCCGATGTCGAATCATTGGGAAGTTGGAGGAAGGCCGCAGTGTGACAAGTGTGGCTGCAGAGTTCGGAATTGCTCACAGCATCGTTTCACGACTTTGGAGACAATTTCAAACTACAGGAACAGCTATCCGGGGTTCAATAGTGGTCATCCACGAGGAACCACACCCGCAGATGACCGGTACATTGTCTTACAGGCCAGAAGAAACAGGCGGCAGACAGTGGGAGAAATCGCTAGACACACGACACAGGCGACTGGATGACCGATATCGCGTTTTACCGTGGCCAGAAGTCTGCACGGTGGTGGTCTGTTTGCACGACGCCCTGTACGGTGTACCTTTAACAGCCGCCCATCGGAGAAGGCGTTCTCTGTGGTGCCGGGAACACCGGAATTGGAGAGACAATGAATGGGGACGAGTACTCTTTACAGATGAGAGCAGATTCAGTTTGAGTAGCGATTCTCATCGCATACTCATCTGGAGAGAGCGGGAAAGCCGCAATCATCCCTCGAACATCATTGAAAGGGACAGGTATGGAGGTCGCGGTGTTCTCGTTTGGGGAGGCATCATGCTTGGTAGTCGTACAGACCTTCACATCTTCGACGCAGGTTCAGTCAACGAGATTCTTCTTCCATATGTGCGTCTTTTTAGAGGTGCTATGGGTCTGCAGTTCCTTTTCATGAATGACAATGCACCATGTCATCGCACAGTAGCTGCCGAACAGCTCTTAGAGAGTGAGGATATTGAACGTATGGATTGGCCGGCACGATCTCCGGATCTCAATCCCATCGAGCATGTATGGGATTTTCTAGGCAGACGCTTGGCAGCTCGTACCTTACCACCAGTAACGATTCGGGAGCTTCGATTGGCGCTGCAAGACGAATGGGCAGCAATGCCTCAACAACTCATTGACACCCTCATTCTCAGCAAGGGCAGACGCTGTGAAACCTGCCTAGCAGTCAGGGAGATCATATCCCCCTACTAAAGACCAGATGTTTCTTGCTGGACACCCATCACAGGGATGTTTCGGCCTTCAATCGCATTGCGCTTCTTGCTACTTTTTCAATCAAGCTTCTTTTTAACCCTCTGATTTCTCTTTTAGTAAGTGTTGCTTACATTACACATGTCCTTACGTATTGGGGATCTTACGGTATTAAATGTGTTGATTTGGAAAGCTTTTGTTCAAAGTTATATTGAAAACACCGTTCGTCCTTAATTTTTGCACACCAGTATATATATATATATATATATATATATATATATATATATATATATATATATATATATATATATATATACACTCTGTCGCAAAAAAAATATATGCACTCCAGAAGAACTCAAACTACAATCACGAAACTCGGCAAGAATGTAGTCTGGTAAGAGATATGCAAATGATTAAAATTTCGAAGCCAATGAGACAAGGCTAATGTGCTATGCGCATATTAGTTGCGCAACTGGGAGAGTTTAAAAGCGATGAGTACATGAGCGCCGTACGGCTATCCAAACGAATCTGATGATTTTGATAGACGATATTGAGACTTAGGATGCTCTAAGACGTAACCGGCGGCGCAGTACGAGCAGCTGACGGAGTTTGATAGGGCCGTATAATAGGCCTCAGAGAAGCAGGTTGGTCGAATAGACGTATCGGCCGCCACCTCGGTCGGAGCGATATGGTAGTTGCTCGGTGTTGGCAACAGTGGATCACAGAAGGTAGAGTGTACCGTCGCGGAGGGTCAGGACGTCCCAGGAACACAAATGATCGCGAGGATCGTGCAATCAGAAGAGTGGCCACTTCGGCACCAACAACATCGCTAGCATGGATTCAACGCCACTTACCTCCTTCCAGACATCCAGTGCCATCAAGAGAAACCATAAGGAGACGACTGACCGAAGTTGGCTTGAGGAGCCGACGCGTCCGCTAAGACGCTTACCACTGACCCCACATCATAGGCAGTGTCGACTGGATTTTTTGCCGACCTCGGGCAACTTGGAGTGTGACAGACTGGAGACGTGTCATCTTCAGTGATGAATCCCGATTCAGTCTCAGTGATGATGACCACCGCACACGTGTCTGGAGGCGCACCGGCCAGCGGTCCGATCCGGCATTTATTGTCGAGCGGCATACAGCAATTTCACAAGGTGTGACTGTGTGGGGAGCAATTTCTTGGGACACACGATCATCTTTAATGGTCCTTCAAGGCACTTTGACAGCTCGCAGATACGTGGACGATATTTTAACGCCGATTGTGCTACCCATGCTATCAAGTCGCCCAGGTGCCATTTATCAACAGGATAATGCTCGTCCACATACTGCGCGACTCTCCCAACAATGTCTTCAAAGGATATGACGTCCTACGATGGCCTGCCAGGTCACCAGATCTTTCGCCAATAGAGCATGTCTGGACGCGCTGGAAGGCAACTGCAGCGTCCTGAGATACAGGGAGAATTAACTGCGCAGATGCAAAGACTATGGCAGGATCTTCCACAGGGGGTCATAAGTGATCTAATTGAATCGATGCCACGCCGAATTTCGGCTTGTATAGCTGCCAGAGGTGGCTTTACTACTTACTGATTTTTAACCTTTTGCAAGCTGTAACCGCTTAATAAAATGATATTTTGTTCTGAATTTTTAACCATTTGTTTATTTTCATATACACTACATGCATACCAAATTTCGTGAATGTAGCTCAATTTCTTCTGGGTGCATATATTTTTTTGCGACAGAGTGTATATATATATACAAAGAATTGCAAAACCATAACATAATGTACTTTTACACATCACGTAATAGTATTTAAATATTAAACTTATAACTGAATATAAAATCAACCTGTGTCTGAGTAAACAAAGTAAATAACGTTTAACATTAGAGAGTATTTATAGTATTTAAAAAATGGAAAATCTAACAACAGTCGACTTATAACCTGGTAACTTAAATAAAAACGATACAACACTAAGAAGAACACGAACACTGTAAAATAATATTTTCGATTTCAGATCCTTATGATAGAAAAAATGTATCACTTACGAAATTCTGCGTTTGTGAATCCCGGGATGAGCTTGACCTTGTTCATTAAATTCCCTGGCATTACTACTACTAGCACTTGCACAAGATGATGAACTTGCGGACATTAAAAAGTTATCCAATTTTGCATATTTGCTATTAATATTATAATCCTTTTCCTTTCGAATTTTTTTTTTGAGAACCACTCAGTTTTATTTTAACTCCACTCATTTTAGGGCCGCGTTTCTTCTTGTCTTATTAACAAAATAACAATATAAGAGCCAGAATAATTAATTCCGTTTACAAAAAACAGTTCTAATATTACAAGAGAGAAAAGTGAGATGAGCGAAGGAACACTCCGTATATTGAAGTGCATTGAATATAAAAATATATATGTTCTAAAAACAATTTTGTGAAACATTTCTCATTATGTTTTATTTGATTGAATACTCATAAATCTACGGAAATTTCTATGCGCATATGGGTTTCTAAATCATAAATCTAGACCATGTAATCATTTAAAATGCTCTCTATGCGTTTTAAAGTATCGCAATACTATTTTTCATGAAAAAAGCATAACAGATGTACGTTATTTGCGAGTTCGCTAAATGAAAATGAAATACATGTGGGGGGGAGGAAGCTTAAGACGTCAATAAGTTTCTTTGCTACTTCAGTAAAAAGTAACATGTCTTTTTATCTCCCTACCGCTGACAGGAAGTATACTAAAAATACAGTGATTAATTTTTTTTATCTTTCTAGCATTTTATCCAATTTTCCGTCTGACTTTCTTTTTATCTGTAAGTAATTTAAGTTTGGAAAGAAAACCCACTAAAGAAAAGTATATCTTTCGTCGCGGGGATTACAGCAAATTAAAATGTTTTTTGATTTGGATATTGGATCTAAAATATCTAATAAGCGATCAAATTTTTAATTTTGAATGATGTTAGATCGCCAATTTGAAAATCGCTTAAAAATTGGATTAAAAAAAATATATAAAGCTAATTTTGTGAAATTGTACGTTAATGGCGTCAGTCTAGCTTTGGGCCCCTAGAAGCCTTAGGCCCCACAGTGCGGGTGTTGCGGGGGTGTACGTTACGCCACTGCCAAGAACAATTGTTGAAAGAAACATAATTTGAACACAGTCTTCTATTTCAAACTTACGACTAATTTAATTAATAAAAAACTCTTCTAAAGTAAGTAAAGTAAAATTTGATAGCCAAATGAATGTTTCTAATATCGCTTTACTAATATTATTGTGCACAAGAAAAATAATTGATCAGCAAGACGGTATTTTCTGAATGCATAAATGACCTATAATTGCAGATTTTTTTAAATTTTACATCCAAAATATTGCTTAAAAAATCATGACATTCATTCATTCTATGTTGTATATCGAAACTAAATGTAAGAATTCTCATTTTATTGTTTTTGAAAACAACTTATAACTTTAACCAAGTAAAAAAATACCCGAAGTGCATTTTCGTTATTGTAATCAGCAGGTGTCTTTCACCTTAAACCAAACCGGAACAGAAACTATCTCTTATTGACCAAGGGGAAACTAATTTGAAGTAATTGCTCCCACTACAAGTCTTCATGACTCAAAACATCAGGAATCAACAATTTACGTTCTTAAGATATTTCCATCGACACACAGTTATCTAAGCACTTGATTATTGTTGCAGCAATTCATAAATTGGTTGAAATGGTGGTCATTACAGTTTCCGTCAGCTTACCGTAAAATCTGGTGTATAACGCGCACCTATACTTTCAAGGTGTAATTTTTAATTTTTAGATATATTTCACGAACAACGAGCTCCCCTTTTTTTATAGGGAGAAACCTGAAATCTACATGAGCAATACTCTTATGGTTTGAAGTCATTAATTCGAGGTATTATTGGTAAATTTAAGAGAAATAGTGTAAAACCACTGTAAAATTACATAATTAGAGTCATTTCTTTTAAATAAACATATTTCAATGTATAAAAGGTGTAACGCAAAAAAAAAATGGAACTAAGTCTGCTGCTTGAAAACGATTGGAGTTGGCAACAACTGTTTTGCTGACGACATATCATGCACCTCATCTATCCATGTGGTCAATTTCGTTTTAATAGTTCGCGAAAGTTGCGAGTACTGCATCATTGAGTGAACCTCGGGAAACTGCATTCTACCGGAGAAATGTCGAATCAACGTCAAGTTTCTTGAGAAACTTAAGAAATCAGCTATGAAAGTATTTCAAATATAAACCGAGGCTTATGGAGATGAACTTTGCCTCGTTCATATGTGTTTGAATGGTATAAGTGGTTTTAGGAGGAAGGATCTGTGTGGAAGATGACGAACCAAGGTCAGAAGAACCGCCAAGGTCAGTGATTTCAGATCAAAAGATTGCCAAAATTCGTGATATGACTGGGTTTCCACTCATATTAGTGGTCAGACTGTTAATCAACACCCTACTAAAAGAAATTCTTGAAAAATTAGAGGAAGATGGCCGGAATTGGGGAGTGATGAATGGCTGTTGCAACAAGACAATGAACCCTCTCACACTGCCCTAACTGTCCAACAGTTTCTGATCAGCAAAAACGTTACTGTGATGGGGCATCCTCCTTATTCATCTGATTTGACCACACATGTGACTTTTTTTATTCCCTAAAGTTAAAGCTTACTTAAGAAGAACAGCAACATCCCCATATACTTGAATGGTCTCGATTCAGTTGTCCTGCAAAAACTAATGCCAAAGAACATCTTTTCCTAATCAGTTTGAAGAATAATAATTCTAATATTAAATATAATAAGTAAAAAGGAAGTGATAATTGTAAAAAATAATTTAACAATTGGGAAAGATGCTATTTAACTTTTTTATTGGTGTTAATAAATTACACAAAAGAAAATAAATTTGAATAATGAAACTTTATGAATTTTAACAACTTATAAACAACTGAAACTCATAAAACCTATTTTAAAGAGCTCCTTTCCCCGCAAAATTATCCAAACAAATATACTTTTAAAGATTTTTTTCCTTAGTTTTTATTTCAGAAAAAAAAACCCTACCCCATTGTTGAATTACTCTATTTTTTATTCTTCATTCAGTGAAAAAAAGTGAAACCGTTTAACGACACACACATTATTATTCCTTAATACTTACATAAACAATTGAAACGTAAAATAAACATTATCTTAAAAAGAGCTAAGGAATTTTTTCCGTAATCTGCACATACTTTTTAGTTTGTTCTTTTTCTTCCAAAAGGAAAATCTATTTTTATGACGCAACTCGCCGAATCAATCACCTATGATATCAACTGTCAACTCAAGTACTGGAGAAAGAGTAAAAGTTATCTTAATACAGAGATGAGGCATAGAATCTGAAAGAAGTATAAACATTTCGCTGTTTTTATGTATCTACAGTTTTCAAAAACAGAAAAATGTGAATGGGGCTCAAGAATAAAAAAAGTAGAAAACCTAGACCTCAACAATGAAAGACGTAACTGAAACAATTTCAGGGCATAAATGACAAAAATATCTCACCCAACCTTTTTGTTGTTGTAGTTGCTGTTTTTTTTGGATAGCTTATGCATTTTTTTACATGTTCTAGGGCATTTCCTTATCCGACTTTTTGTTTTTGAATCTATTTGAGATGAAAAAAGAGCAATAAAACATTAAAGTTATAAATTTTTTACTTCATTTTTTTATGATTTAATGCTTGAAATACATTATTTGCGCGTATTATTATCTGAAAGGATATTTTTTTATTTGGATGATGAAATAAGTACTTTAGAACGTCGTTTATCCGAACGTTTATTATATGGAGCGTCAAAATATGCGAACCAGTTTTTTCAGAAATTTTGCAGCAAAAAAACGAAGGTAAACAATGATGCAGCGAAAAATAAGTGAATATTTCCACAATAAAGGTAAAATTGCGACATTTTGTACCTATTTTGCTTTTTCTTCCAGCACGTTCCATTTTCGATATTCGTATTGTGTCCGGTTTCATATACTGCATGGATCCCGTTCAGTTTTCGGTTATCCGAACGGTGTCCAGTCCCAATTGATTCGGATAAACGATGTTCTACTGTATATAATTTCCACTTCTTTAAAAAATAACTCTATTGCAATTTATTACTTTTGAAGTTTCATGTTGATTGCTGGTTGTTCCTAAAGATGTTCTTTCCATTTTCTTTTATTATTTAGCATTTGTCAATCACAAATATAATACGAGATAAATTTTTGAAACTTTAACAACTTTATTTTGATGAAAAGTAAGCATTTAAATGTTCTGTTTTTTTTCTTTTGTAAAATAACTTGATTTTTTGCTTTTATTTCTCTATTCTCGAATAACTTATCTTCATTAAATTCACTTATTTGACACTTTATTTCAGAGTGAAGCTATTTCAGAATTCCTTTTTTTCAGCTTTTAAGAAAAGGTTATTTGGATTTTGCGTTCCTAAATCCCAAGGTTCCACCCTTAAGGTATTTATAAAAAAACCCGGAATTATTACATGCACTGGTGTGCAAAAATTAAGGACGAGACGGTTTTTTCAATATAACTTTGTACAAAAGCTTTCCAAATCAACACTTTTAATACCGTAAGATCCCCAATACGTAAGGACATGTGTAATGTAAGCAACACTTACTAAAAGAGAAATCAGAGGGTTAAAAAGAAGCTTGATTGAAAAAGTAGCATGGAGCACAATGCGACTGAAGGCTGAAACATCCCTGTGATGGGTGTCCAGCAAGAAACATCCGGTCTTTAGTAAAGGGATATGATCTCCACTGATTGCTAGGCAGGTTTCACAGCGTCTGCCCATGCTGAGAATGAGGGTGTCAATGAGAATTGTTGAGGCATTGCTGCCCATTCGTCTTGCAGCGCCAATCGAAGCTCCCGAATCGGTACTGGTGGTAAGGTACGAGCTGCCAAGCGTCTGCCTAGAAAATTCTATACATGCTAGATGGGATTGAGATCCGGAGATCGTGCCGGCCAATCGATACGTTCAATATCCTCACTCTCTAAGAGCTGTTCGGCCGCTACTGTGCGATGACATGGTGCATTGTCATCCATGAAAAGGAACTGCAGACCCATAGCGCCTCTAAAAAGACGCACATATGGAAGAAAAATCTCGTTACAATAACGGGTCCCGTTGACTGAACCTGCGTCGAAGATGTGAAGGTCTGTACGACTACCAAGCATGATGCCACCCCAAACGAGAACACCGCGACATCCATACCTGTACCTTTCAATGATGTTCGAGGGATGATTGCGGCTTCCCCGGTCTCTCCAGATGAGTATGCGATGAGAATCGCTACTCAAAGTGAATCTGCTCTCATCTGTAAAGAGTACTCACCCCCATTCATTGTATCTCCAATTCCGGTGTTCCCGGCACCACAGAAAACGCCTTCTCCGATGGGCAGGCGTTATAGATACACACCGTACAGGGCGTCGTGCAAACAGACCACCACCGTGCAGTCTTCTGACCACGGTAAAACGCGATATTGGTCGTCCATTCGCCTGTGTCGTATGTCTAGCGATTTCTCCCGCTGTCTGCCGCCTGTTTCTTCTGGCCTGTAAGACAATGTACCGGTCATCTGCGGGTGTGGTTCCTCGTGGACGACCACTACTGAACCCCCGGATAGCTGTTCCTGTAGTTTGAAATCGTCTCCAAAGTCGTGAAACGATGCTGTGAGCAATTCCGAACTCTGCAGTCACACTTGTCACACTGCGGCCTTCCTCCAACTTCCCAATGATTCGACCTCGGGTAAAAGCATCCAGATGTCGTCTAACAGATTGATTATTCGCCATTTCTCGCTGAGGCAGCAACTCGGTGTGATTTTAACTGCTATACGGCGTGCAATCTCTTTGCCAGAAATACTGATCTTACACCGACAACATGCTTTATACTACTCAGACACTCCCCCATTACGTCTACCTGCATATCTGCGCATGTGCTACCGTACATCACCTTACTTAATCTCCTGATTGGTCTTTCTGTCCGCTCTGCCTCTTCGTTCAGCTGATATGCTAATTTTCGACTTCGTCCTTAATTTTTGCACACCAGTGTATGTTCCATGCACCATAAACCACAACACAAAATTAAACTAATCTCAATTTTTCAATTACTCTAATAAATCGAATAATTTAAGGCGTTGCGGTGGTTTCCACTAAAAGACACTCTCCCTGTTAAGCAACTCATTTTTTCCCCAACAGTCACTTTGTTTCTCGTAGGTAAGTGCCCAGAACAGGTTAGTGTCGACACAAATTCTGGGGAAAGTCAACCTACGAGCTTTCTTTGGTAAAACTGGCAAAGTTGCCATCACACCAATTTGGGGTGGCAAGAGACCAATGGTCAAATAATAATCTGTATTACGTTCAACAGATTCCTTCCGTATCATGTGTCTTCCTTTTAGGGCTTGATATAAAGAAACACAAACGAATAAACCATGGGTTCTCTAACTGACCAGGCCAGTCCCAGAATACCTCCCAGATTTCAAGTTTCAAATCTCCCTTAATATCTCAACGTAGCCTTCATACAAGTGATCAGCACTATGATAACAGCGCCACTCCACGACATCAGCGAACATAAAATGCATAAAGACGCTCTAGTGCGATAAAACTATAGCACTTGAAAAATTCAAGAAGTAGAATTAGTTTTCTATGAACCAATTGCCTTAATGACTGTCTTAATGTATCAAGATATTTAAGTTTTTATTATAAAAATGATCAATCACTGCAGCTGTGATTAGTTCTTCTGCTTAACTATTATGATTTAGCTAGCAAAGAATTATTTTTATACAGAAAAATAATTTACTAATGACTTCTTTTTTTTTATGCGTAACATCTTTCCTCTCGGGTGCTGGATATTTGTTGGGAGTGATTTCATAAAAAGAGACAGATGTGTGTAACATGATTTGAGTGCGTGGCAGTGTCTTTTCACTACCCTCGCATGGGAGTCCAACCAAAGCTATATGGCCTTGGTCCAACTCTAATAGCCATCAAGCACTCGAGCGCTTGTCTCTAAATCCGTTAGTCACGATATGGGGGACATAAGTGCGGCAGAATGCTTATTTGAAAATGGACAAACAGTAATTTCGGTGGTGGTGTACATTTCTTCGAATCAAACGGTTAAAAAAGTGTGTGTGTTTATGACCACACCATAAAAGTGATAACTTCAAATTTTGTAATGTTATTTCAGGGATTAGTTAGGTGAATAAAAACAAGGGGATATTATATTAGTATTATTATATAAAATTGTTTATTCATATGTCTGTACACATAATGAAATATTTTTTTTTGCTAAATATACATATTTGTTAATTAATTGTATTCTAAGAAAGAAACAATAGGTTTATGGTAGCTGAAATAGGTTATACATACTTTAGATTTAAAATTATTTAAATACCTTGTGACGTCTTACGCGTATTTTCTTTAACAAGTCCTTTGGGTTCTTTGGGCCAGAATTAATGGCAACTCTTTTACAACCAAATCCAAGAAACGATATGTGAAGAAGAGATGCAAATAAACGGACTTTAAATATAAGATCTTAAAGTAAGCGGGATGGCAATGTAAAGGAATGTTAGGCAATTGATGTGCGCTGTGGCAGTTGATGATTATTGCAGTTCGTGGTTCAAGATTTAAGTTCTACGTGTCGTGGATAAACATATTGGTGTTCGACTAGAAGTTAGCCGTCAAGCTGCATCCCATTGCAGATAAATACAAGTAGCATTACGGAATAATATAAGGTATGATTGATTACTTATTATTAGAATTGAGGATTAGGCGATTATCTTATTGAGATGGTCTGAATTAGATTAGATCATATTATAAATATATATATATATATATACATATATATATATACATATATATATATACATACATATATACATATATATATACATATATATATATATATATACATATATATATACATATATATATATCTATACATATATATATATACATATATATATATATATATATATATATATATATATATATATATATATATATATATATATATATATATATATATATATATATATATTGTATGTTGCGTATTCAGTCATCGTAGATTCTCTCATATTAATTATTATAATTATATTTGTTAAAGGTTTAAGTTGAATATCTTAATAAAGTCATATTAAGATAATGTTTGATCCTAGATCTTTCGCTAACCCTACACCTCTAGCTTACGCTGATACTTCGAGGGATGTTCTTCCAAGGGGATATACATCACAATCTTAAAAAAAAAACTCCGGCAAACGTTGTTCCGTACTCTGTCGTGCTTTCATTTGGATCATTGTTTTCCTTGTTTGAGTAGACCTAGGGAAACATATGCCCTGAGAGGAACAGGGCATGACAGCTTTTTGAGGACGTGACGAAAGGAAGGAATACTTCACTACTTGCAGTCGCTGTCAGTAATATAAAATTTATGACATTTATTTATTTCTGGTCATTGACTTTTATATAATATATATGTATATATATATATATATATATATATATATATATATATATATATTTCCAGATTTATATTTTTATAATTCTCACTTAAAATATTTTCAGATAAAAGTTATGTATTAATACTTTAGAAGAATGTCTAATATTTTTACTGAAAAAGGGACAAATGTCCCTCATGAAAGGCTCATAAAAATATTAAAAAAATCTAAGAAAAAATTGACTCAATGTAAAATAATATCAGTCAGATAAAATAAAAAAAAATCCTGTTTACACTAATAATTAATCTTTATAAAATTGTTCTTGCATAGAAAAGCGTGTTTTTAGAAGATGTATTCAAGCAAAGAAAGGGCTGCGGAAGCCCAGTGGATAGGGTATCGGACCATGGCAGATATGTCATGAGTTCGAGCCCAGTACCACTAAATACCCGCCGTGTAGGGCAGCGATGCACGTTAAATCTGTCGAGAGCTGAAACGTCCTCCCGTTGGTGTGGTGTGGTAGTTAGGAGAGGGGGTGCCAGCTCAGGTGTCGTCCACGTCACTTGACCATGGTTCAAAATTACGTGGTCCGTCGCCAAAAGCCCTCGTGTAGCTGAACAGTGCGACGTTAATATTCAATCAATTAATCAATCAAGCAAAGAAATCCAGTATTGATGCATGTTAATTAACATAAAAGTACTACAAAAGTGCATTAAAATATACATATAAATATAGACAAAACTCTTAAGGGAGTTGGAAACCTCTCTCTTTCTCTATACTGACAATGTTAAATTGGCTGTTTTCGATGTACCTTTTCTCAAAATCTGTTTTATGTGCATGCTTGAAATTTTTCATACTATTAAAGTACACCTCTCTCATTATACTAAAATGAGCTTTTAGCTAATTTTGAATTGTTTAATAAATTATGAAATATTTTATCAAACACTGCGAAATCTGACCCATTTTTTACTTAAAAAATTTGTAAAAATTAAATTTTTGAGTGTTTTACAAAAGCTCATTTTAGTATACATAAGACATCATTATAAATAACTCAAAACATTTACATACCTGTGAACAGTAGTTTCTGAGAAAAGGTACATCGCAAATTAAAATTTAAATTTTGAGATAAATTGATTTTAATGTATATAGAGAGACTTCTAATCGACTAGGAAATAAAAAAATAAAAGGCTGAATTTAAAACAAAAGATACATGTTTTGGTTTATATCAGTCGTAACACTTTTAAGCAAAAACAAAGTAATTTGTTTAAAATTTTCGCCATTAAAATGGGCGTGGCCCAAATTCAATGATTATTTAAAAATACGTTTTAAGGGCTTCTAAATACCCTAGAAGTTAAAGTAAGATATTTTTAGAAAGGTTAAAATCTATACAGTTTGAAAATATAAAAATCTCAAATTGTCAAAAAATAAGATTTTAGCTTTCCAACACCCTTAAAATTAGCTGGTGTAAAACGGAAAATTTACAAAAAAAAAAAAAATTAAATTGATTTTATTAAGTTGAACTTTATTTTCACTGCTACCTTTGTAAAATAAAGTAAATAATAAACATATTTGATTTTACCTTAATATGAAAAAAATATTTGTACATTTTTTTCAGTTTTAAGGGGTACAGTCTTAAGGGGAAATACAGAATAAATAAAAAGTAAAATTATAATTACCGTTTGCAGTTTTAAAAAAAATGAATAATTGAAAAAATTGTGTTTGCTGATTTGAAAAATTGCGTCAACTGACTCTCTTCGAAAAAGAGTATTTTCTGAAGGGTCATTTCCACCCTCTTTTTATTAGCCCTTGGACAGTCATAAAATAAAGAATGTGCTTCTGTTCGGGGACTTTGTGGAGGGAACCCTTCCAGTTAATATTTTCCCTCGTTGATATTTTTACCAATAAAATGGACTCTGCCTGCTTTAGAATTAATCCGAATATTTCCACTGTTTTTCTAAAACCTTTGTTGACGAGAAACAATAATTGTGTTACCTAATTGTGAAACTTAATTGTGTTACGCTAGTCTAATGTTTAAATATATAAGTAAATACAGAGACATTTTTCAATACATATGCATATAAAAAAAGGGAAAAAAATATTCTTTTATTATAATATTTAATTTTTAATGATACAAAGAGGGAGTAGACTAGAGAGCTTCAAACGTCTTTTAAAGCACAGAATAAAAAAGAAAACCAGCACAAAATTTTAGCAGCTTGAATTTATGAATCTTATTGACACGATAATCTATATTAATAAAAGACAGTTTAAGCGTGTGTTTCACCTCTACAGCCCAAACTAAGAAACCCAGAAGTATGAAACTTGGTACATAATTATTCTAGGTCATGATGATGTGCACTGCGAAAAGTTTTTTTCGAAATTCGCTTTAGATTTTTTAAATTAAATTTTTAAACGATTTTTCCATTTTTTTTCAACAACTGGGTTTTTAGTTAGTTGTTTTGTCAACAGTATCATTTGTTTTGCTTATCCATTTGAAAATATTCCGAACCATTTTACATTCAACGCATTTTATCCTTTTACTTAATTTTTTAAAAAGGATGTAATTTAATTAATGTTATAATTTCTACTATATTCTAGGTTACTTCATATTTATTTATTTTATTCATGTTTAAATTTTTTATATTTAAAATTTGTAAGCGATTTTTCAGCTAAATGGAGATAGGATGTCATCAGAAATGTCAAGTCAACTTTGCGAAAAATAATGTTAAGAGCAGTCTTTTGGGGTATTTTAGCACATTTATTGTTAATATATTTATTTATAGTTTTCTTTAACTTTTTGTGGTAGAATTACATTCGTTTTTAAAAAAGTTGTCGTACAAAAAATTTTCTTTCTAAATTTCATTTTTTGGATTTGCAACACAAATATAACATTAGGTTTCCCATGTCTTAGGATATGAATTGTTTTGTATTAAATTCATACTACAATTTCTGTTTTTGTGTCACACAGTTTTATGTTTGTTTATTTTCTAAACTGTAATTTTTCTTGCTTATTGTAGTTTAAATTATATGATACTGTGACCCAAGTTCTTCAGTCAAAAAATGATTTGTGAAGCTTTTGTAAACAGAAGCTTAGATAATGTGGTACTTATGTATTAGCGTCACCACAGGAAAATTGGTGCCATGCGAATCACACCTTGATACCATTTGGCTGCGGTGATGATTATACGTAAGTACTGCTAATAATTACTAATTTTTTAACACAAATATTAGTGGATTATTTTAGACAATGAAATTCACTTCTTACCTGGTTTTATTCTTATGTTCAAAAATAATAATAATCTGTTACAAAAAACTTTATTGCTTTTCTTTGTTCAACGACACATTCTAAATCTTGCTTATTGTAACAATAAAGTTGAAAATCCTAGCTAGCAGTATAACAAAAAGAGAATATAGTGATAAATTAAACTAATGGAAAAACAGATTATTGCTGAAATAAAACCCTTTTTTCAAGAATTCATTAACGCAGTACTTTTTTTTAAAAAAAGTTACCGTTGAGTGAAATTTTGAAATTTTAACTTAAAAATGAATCCATTAAAAAATTTAAACTTTAATAAAAACATTTGGAAAGACAAGTTTATTTTAAGCAAAGATCAAAGCTGCTAACTTGGAGAGTTATTTTGAATGTTCACATTGATGCGATAACATGCAAGTACTAACATTTCCTTCCATTCCATCCGTATTTTTATCACCGCAGCCAAAGTGGCATTTTTTCACAAAATCTTGACTGATTTTTTTTTTCTTTTTCATATAAAACACGTAAGAATCTATAGTTTTTATATCGCAAATGTTGCTGAGGTGACGCCGATACGTAAGTACCCTTTTCCTCTATTGTCAAATTCCATTGTAACAAAAAAGTAGAAAAATGTAACTGAAAGAAATAACAATTAAAACTAATTAGGATTAACAGATTGCCAATATTGTTTGATTTAAGTTATTTTTTTTTTACGTACAATATATCTTTTTACATTTTTTTTTGTATTCAATTTATCTGATTTTGATATCAAGGTAGTAAGCCCCAAAGTAAGTAAAGCTTGAAATTAAATGATTTCCTGAATATCGGTACACTTTAGCGTTACATCTTACCTACTTTCAACCTAATAGCGTGACGATTTGGTCTGGAAAAGTTTTTGTTCTTCTTGTATTGGCTAATTCTATGTTTCATCAGTTGCAAAATAGTACAAAATTATAACTGACTAGCCATTATCCACCCGCTTCATTGTGTATTTCACGATGTTATATAAATAAATACTGTTTACATATTCATAATTTTTTTATCTCTAGCATTAAGAATTTGATTGTATTGAAAATAAAAATTATAGCTGTAACTCTCGCCTCTTGATATAAATAGGTCAGAATTAAGAATTTCTAATAATATCTAAAATAGAAGTAGAAAGATTTTTTGCACTCGCTTAACCCAACAATCAAGTAAATTTCCACAAAAGCAACTTTAAATGGATCTCTACTTCGTAAAATGAATATTTGTGCTAAATTTCAAGTCTAAATCTTATAGAGCCCAAACAGAATTTTTGACATAAATTCTCCGGAGCATTCTTGGCGGATTTCAATTCAACAAAAGAAACATGCAAACTAAATTTTATTATTATGGTCCAGAAGTGATAAAAGTATTTATTTTGATATAAGGATCAATTTGTTACTACCAAACGTGCATAGTAAAATCATTAAAAAAAATGTGCGTAGAAAAATTTATTTATTACTATATTCTCTTTATGTTATATTGCTAGCTAGGATTTTCAACTTTATTGTTACAATAAGCAAGATTTAGAATTTGTCGTTGAATAAAGAAAAGCAATAAAGTTTTTTTGTAACAGATTATTATTATTTTAGAACATAGGAATAAAAGCAGGTAAGACGGGAATTTCCTTTCACAAAATAATCCACTGATATTTGTGTTAAAGAATAAGTAATTATTATCAGTATTTACGTATAATCGTCACCGCAGCCAAATTTACGCCTCCTGAATCGAACCATTTTTCGCCAAAATCTGACTGATTTTATATAAAATATGTTAGAATCGTTGTTGCTTTGGTATTAAGGTGTGATTCGCATGGCACCGGTTTTGCTGTGGTGATGCTAATACATAAGTACTACCACATTTATCTAAGCTTCTGTTTACAAAAAGCTTCACAAATCATTTTTGACTTAAAAACTTGAGTCAAGGTATCATATAATTAAAACTACAATAAGCAAGAACAAACTATAGTATTGTATAAGCTATATTATTGTAAAGTTTCATTAAAATCCATTCCGTTGTTTTTTCATGAAAGAGTAACAAACATCCATACATACAAAATTTTGCAATCATAAAATTAGAATAACAAAAAGAAAATGGAACTCAATGCAAAACTTATTTGGATTATACTATTTCAGATATCGGGATTTTTAAGTATTAACCTATTAGTGTCACTACAACCAAATTGGCGCCACACGAATCATTCCTTGATATCAAAACAACAACGATTTTTTTTATGAAACAAAAAAGATTTGTAAGATTTGGGTGGGAAATACACAGTGTTCGCCTGGTGCCAATTTAAATGCAATGATGCTATAGATAAGAATACAAATGCTAATGCGAATTTTTATTTACGTCTAAGATTTTCTGAGCTGTTCATGGTAATTGCATCAAAATCAGACTATGGATGGGATTGAATGCTCAAAAAAGTAATTCATTTTTGCACTTTAAAATTCAGAGTTAATGCAATTTTTGTCGTGTTGCATTATGATTTAACTTTCCTTCACAATCTGTTCTTCATATATATTTTTTAAGATTTTATGAATGTGCATTTCTATGACATTTCTTTGGTTGAAAAAAAAAAGATTATTGATTTTCTTCCTTCATCAGCAGATGATGATCAATGTTGAATATCATGAAATGTATGCATAATTATTTAGACTCGCATTCCTATGGTGAAATGAATAAAAAAAGGGACGATATTGAGCAATATGATGCTAAAAAAGCAATGCAAATAAAAATATCGGATTACGATAAAAATCGGGCGTATAATGCTCACCTATACTTTTGAGCTTCATTTTTTAATGTTTGTTATGTTCGCCATATAACGCACACCATCTTTTGTACGAAGAGACCTGAAATGTACATATGCAATGCTCTCATGTTTTGAAGTAATTTAGTTGAGGTATTATTCCAAGGTATAGAAAAAAATAGTATAGTTCTATATAGAATTACAACGCTTTAAGTTCATAAGGAGTGTCATTTCCCATAGCAGAAACATATTGCTGCTATTACTTTTCTGATAGTTTTTATTTATATTTTCATTCTTTCATTTCTATTTACCTTTTTAGCATCTTATTTTTCTCTCTTACATTCAAATATATGTTTTTATGAAGGCATTATTTTCTGTGAAGCGAAGTTTCAATGTGAACATGTGAAAAGTTTTTTTAAACTTTTATAAAATACACAATTTTTGAAATTTTTTTCATTATTTTGAGTGATTTATATTTCTAATATTATTGTAAACAAAAGTTAGTATGGATTTGAAAATCTGCTTTTTTTTTGGTTTTTTTTGTAGATTTTTAAAATTATTTTTCTAGAAAAACTTGGAAAAAACACGAAAATTTTAAAAATATTAACTTTAACAATTTTTAAAAAATTACTAGAGATCCCAGATTTAAATCCATACTAACTTTTGTAGAACACACATATCTAAGTATATATAAAAAATTTCAAGACTGTATCTTGAATAGAAAAAAAGGCTTAGGGATTAGAAAACACTTACATCTTCAAAAATAAAAGTCTGAGAAAAATGCATTTTAAGTTTGTAAAGGCATAAAACAAAAACTAATAATGCTCGCAAAGCTCTAAATTTTTAGTATATTATTTTACTACTTATATAATATATGGAAACACTGCATTAATTAAATATGATTGAAAATACTTTTACTTATTCAAAATATGTTTTTGCAAAATATCGATGTAGCATTTGTTACGATGAGATTATTCAGCTTAAAGTTAACATAATTTCTTAAAAGTTTTAAAATACAATACACTCTTAAAAAGAATAATATAATGATATAAATAAAAGTTTAAAAACAGTTAAAAACCACCAGATTTGTACATAGGACCTAATTTTTTCTCAATTTTAAGTCGACGCAATTTAGCAAGTTTTATTTTTTGCTGCGAGACTTTAAAATTTGCAGATTTTATTTTTTTTCTGAAATAGGTTCTCCTATAATCAGTAAAGAAGGCTAAATGTTAGGACGAAAAACTTGTTGCAAGGCAATTAACATCCTGAATTGTTTTTAGAGCTTTTAATGTTCCAACATTAAATTCAGATATTGCACTCGACACGGCAATCAGCACACGACTCCTAGAAGCTGAATTTTCTTTGGAACATCTGTTCCATATCATCGAATGCAATGCCTCATTAGAATTTTGTGTCAGACCTCTGACACACCTGCTTAATAATTTAGATGAAGCTAATCTTTGATAATTCGGCAAGATTTTGGGCAAGTATTCTTCATTGATTGGTGTTTTTACCCAATCTTTGTGAAAACCTGGTTTCTTACCACGTGCCAATGATGATTTGTAAAAACACCGTGAGTCTATACCAGATGGGCACTTTTTATGTTGTGGCTTGTGGTCTGTAGACATGCAATGAAATAGGGTAGCATAAATTGCAGTTTTCATCGCCTCTACATCACCTTTATTTTTGCGTATGGCATTAGTGTAGTATCTAGTTAGTTTTTTTATTGTCTCATCTTTCAAACTGCCGCGTTTCTTCCCTCCCAAAGTTACACCTTTCACTCGTCATTCTTCTTTTTTAATTTGTGTCTCACTTCCATACACATTCCTTTCTTTTAATTCTAAGAAAGACTTAGAATCCCCATCAGAGAGCAAGGTTGTGTACCGGAAGCCAATGCTCTCAGATCTTTCCCATAATTTTACAGCTGCATTTACTTCTATTACACCAGATGATCCGACATGTGTTGCACTACAAACATCCTGATGTCCTTCATACCAAATACGAAAATCAGCACTGTCTTCTTCAAGTGCAAATGTTGTCTGCTCACATTCTCCACACCGTTTTGACATTACTTCATAGTCTATTACGAAGCCAGTCAGCAAGTCAATAACACATCCTACTCCAATGTTTGACGTATGTCCTCTTGTCAACCAGCTTCCATCGTATGACACTCCAATATCGACGATATCTTTATCATTCTTTGAGCCATACGCCTCCCTGACATTTTTACGAACATCAACCAACAGCTGATTTGACCCAACGAGATGTCCATTCAGAACTTTTGCCTTATAGGAATTAAAAGTTTTACCAGACATTATACTTAAATTCATGTGCATGCAGAATTTTTCTAATGCCGAGTAGCCAAGTCCCAAACTTAATATACCTTGCACTATTCTCATATTTACATCAAATGGAGCATTAAAAAATTTATTCTTGCTAACATTTGATAATTGATGCAATTAAGTATCAACCAACAGTATCAGCCAACTGTTTTGAAGAACATATTTCACTTTGAGTTAGGTCACAATTAACAGATAAAACATTCATTTTATATACAAATCCATTTCTTTGACCAAAACAAAGTTTTAAAGAAGCAGTATGACAAATATTGCATAAATGATTCGTAAACAAATTACTTAAACATTCAGTATCCACTATTATGTAATTTCGAACATCACTGAAATGTTTACTTTTACCTGTAGTATTCCTTTCCAAAACATTTGTATTTTGAATTCTTCTAGTTATATCAGCTAAAGGTTGCTTTTTAGAATTGTCATTTTTAGAAGTACTCCACCGCTTAGAAATATTGTTTCTCTTTGCAAGGTGCGAAAGTTTTGTCCTTGGCATTTTCTTAACAGAAAAAAACCTTACTTAAAGTTACAAAGCTTTTAAGTTTAATAAATTATATGTTTATTTGCAGAATAAATATTGGCCTTGAGAAAGACCTTTTTTTCTTAAAATCAAGTTTAGTTAAGTAACTATAAGAACACCAAAAACTCAAAATATAAACAAACTGAAACGATTTTAGTAGTGAAAGTTGAAGTTAATAACAACTTCTCTGCAAGTATTGATTTTCTTTAAAAATATTAGTAATTAATTAAATTTAAAAATGGAAAAATTCTTTAAAATGAAACCAAAACTAACCACACCCCCTCAACTGTTAAACTTAGTGACTGACAATACTCAGAGAACTTCAAATATCTTAAAAAAACTAATTGGTTATTAGATCTGAAATTTGGGGCCAAGATTCCCAATCATATGGGCTACAGGAAAATGCAAAAAAAAATGTTTTCGATAAATTTGTCATTTTTAGTGTAATGTGTAGCCTTAATTTCAAAATATTTTTTTCGTTGTTTTACTGAACATAATATAATTGTGTACTATATTTTTTTCATTTACATACCGCTTATAAAAATATTTCTTGAATATGAAATTCATTTTACACATATATAAAAATAATAAACAAAACATAATTAGCCATATATTACTTTTGAAAAATATAATAAAACTGATATAATTTTTATTTTTTTTTTAAAAAAGGATAGTTTAAAATGTTAAACAAAAATAAAATAGACACTTTTATCAATTTTATTTGCCATGTTTCACGTTAATTTTACCAATGCACATATGAGTGTTAGCATATTTTAATTCTGAAAAATATATACTATTTCTTAAAACTGCAATAGCCTGTGCAACTAAAGAAATTTCGAAAAAAGTATATTTTACTGAAGCTTTTTGCTTATATAAGTACAGAAAGCCCGTGAAACGCCGGGCCATACAGCTAGTTTAATAGTAAAACTAGTGAACTGAAGCAGGACGTGCACATAATTTTTTATGGAGGAGAAGGTAATTAAGTTTCTTTTAAAAAACAAAAAGAGATAAAAGGCTGATCCATAATCTTTATGCTAGAGATTAAAAATCTGTTGGTGTATGAGGGAGGGGGGAGAACTTGAACTCTCAGCGCGTTCTTGTGAACAGATATACTGCTTATAATCTAAAGGAATTCATGATACCGAAAAGAGTGTTGTAGATTGCGATAAAGCAGTGCTTCTCAAACTTTCAATATTTGCAACCGAATTTTCAGTCAGAATATTGCCGTAAAATTAATGGCACAGTTGATTTCGCTTTTGTTGTGTACAGAAGTGGTGTGGAATCCGAACACTTTCAATTTAGAATTCGTGATGAATGCACAGGTTTTGTAGCTGAACTTTTATGCTTACACTTCGCCATTAAATGAATCACTGAACAAAATAGTGTCATCTCTGACTAATCTCATCTATATAGACTCTCTTTCCTACTTGGATTATCTTAGGTGTATTTCTTAATCGAATAACATAATAGCCGAGATCCAAAAGCAACTTAAGGTGTCTGATTACGTTCGGAACCGTGATTTTACAAAAGCTTATAAAAGGGTAATATTTATTACATTAAGTGTCACTTAGATTAGAAAACGGATATACAATTGTTTTAGGAATATTATTAAAATAAAAAAAATATTTAAGTACAATATTTTGACAAAAAAATGAACATAGAAAGACCCAATTTTCAAAAAAGTCTCCTTTTATGAAAAATGCTTCCATTATGATAATAGTTTCAATGTAAATATCTCAAACCACTGTACAGATGCTAAACTAGAATATTTGAAATATATAACTTAGAAGTGGGTTTATCCATGTATTACGACAACAGAGGGGAGAAATTTTAAGAATAAAAACGCCGATAATTATTTCAACTGGCTGTAACTGAAAATAATGTGAATTTTTCACATTTTCTAGTTCAAACTCTCTGGAGAAGTCTTTACTTTATATAAGCAAAATATTATTATTTTAGAAACATTTCTTATAAAAGGAGAATGTTTTGAAAAAGGTTATTCTAAGTTTTTTTTTGCCAAAATATAGTATTTAAATAATTTGTTTTGTCATAATGTCCTTAAAACAGTTGTATACATGTATTCTAATCTAAGTGACACTAAATATAATGAAATATATCCACTCATGTGCCTTTTGAAAATCATAGTTCCGACGTAGTCGAATACCTTAAAAGTCTAAAAGATAAAAACATCTCAATAGATTTTGCATTTATTCACAGGCACACAGGTGTTCTTAGAAATGAGCCGGCCGATTGGCTTGCAAAGGCTGCAACCAAGTGCAAAATTGACATTTCCCTTAATATTCCTAAATAATTTTACAAGAAGACTATGAAAGAAAGAATGGTGAAGTCTTGGAACCAAGAATATCTCATTTCAAATAAAGAGAGCTTGACAAAGAAACAATTCCAACCATTTCTAAGAAACTGACCTGCAATCACTTTTATACTAATTACAAAATAACTCAATTTCTAACTGGTCATGATAACTTTAAAAGCTACTTGAACAAATTTGATTTGGTTCCGTCATCTTCCTGTGATTGTGATATTGGTGGAGTGGAAAATGTAGGAAATGTGCTCTTTCTGTGTTTCTAGTTTGAAAGAGAACGAAATATATTAAGACTGGCTCTCAAATGACTTAATATTAATTGATCTCCGAATCTTCAGCAACTTGTTTCTACCAGAAGTGCATTTATACAGTTCTGTAAATTTGTTGAAAATATTTGTAATCCTTCTCATAAAGTCAATTATTTTTCCTTCTTTCATTTGTATGTGATTAATACTTATTTCTGGGAGCCGCGCGGTACTTTGTGGTGCACGGGGATTTTATAATTGTTTTCCATAAATACAAATAGGTATATGAAATCATTTATTGCTAGGTTACCTGATTACTATCAATCTTGTCGCTAAGATGAAAATTTTCTAAAAGTATTGTTTAGTTCTTGCTAAATTGTGCAGAAACACTTACTTTTTATGATCATGTATCGTAAAAAAATGAACGTAAATAAAATGATTTATCTAACAACTTTACGAAAAAGTTAATTTTACATATCCCGCAAAATCCGACGTATAAAGCGCACTTTAGTACAAAAATAAGATTGAAATGTACAGAAGTGCATTATACGCCGAAAAAAAAGGATAGCTTTAAATATAAATAAAGAGAAGACCATGCACACACAAAAATCAGATTTCTACATAGATCAGAATACTACGTATTATTTAAAGAAATTATATTCTTAATGAACTTAAAAGGTTGTAGTTCTCTAGATGTGTATTGTTTTTTTAAAAAAATCCAGAGATATTACCTGAAATAAATTACTTCAAAATATAATAGCATTATACAAGTATATTTCCGATTCCTTCATAAAAAAGGAGTGCGCGTTTTACGACGAATATATCCAAAAGTTAAAAATTGAAGCTTGAAAGCATAGGTACGTATACACCGGCGCGCGTTATATGCCTGATTTTACATTAATTTCGATATAATAAGTAAAGTTGTTAAGTAGACACAGTGCGATTGATTTGACAAAAATTGATCAAAAAATCAAATCCATTTTTTTTTAAATCTAAATTATATTTTTCTACAAACTCACCAAATTTGAAAGCTCTAAGCTTAAAAAACGCAGAGTTATAATAACTTTTAAATTTGTTTTTATTCACATTCCAAAGGCAAATCAAAACTTTAAACTGACTTATCTCAGAAAGATAAAATAGCTAGTTTGTCTTTATTTAAAATGCTAAGGCTTTTTTTCTATTGTGCTTAATGCTTAGAATTTTTTTTCACTTGTTGTTAATATTACATGGAAGAAAAGTTGGTATGCATTTTTCAATTAAAGCAATACTTATTTTTTAAAAAAAATAATTGAATTTAGAATTTACACATTTTCCAAGGAATTTTCAATAAGCCTTCATAAAAAAAAGTTTTGTACAAATATCAATCATGTTATCACAAAACCCATACCAACTTTTGTTGCACATAGTGTAACGTACTTGTAAATCAAATTTCATATATGCGCGTCAAATTGTGTAAGAGGAGTAGCATTTTAAAAACACTTCATAAATTTCAAGTTTTTCCCGTAAAAAATTAAATGGCTAGCTTTGGCTAAAATTTGAGCAGAAAATTTGTTTTACATTATACATACGCATACGAGGCAACCAAAAAAGTTATGAAAATTATTAAATTAAAAAAATGTGTAAATCATGCCATGTCCCCTTAAAATAATATAAAAAATATAATTTTTGTATAAATCTAAGATGTCAATGGATTTAAATTCAAAATAACAATTTATTATTAAAGAAATGAATAATTACGTATTAACGTATGTAAAGCGTACTTCCGTTCAAAAGAGATCAAAGTATGCAGAATGAAGTTAGGAAAAATAATATTACTTTCATATTTCCATATAGTTACATAAATGTGAAAGAAATATTACTCCGCATTTCAAAATTAAGGAGTAATATGCCTCAATATGATCTGCGTAAATCCCTGCACACGTAATGAAACGATGGTGCATGCATAAAATCCATTTTCGCACAGTATTGGCTATTTTTGACTTAAAAGAAAAAGTATCTGCAGTAACGGAGACAGACAACTGTCTCGAGAATAACAAGAAAAGGTTGCTTAGAAGTATGCAAATGGCCACTCCATCCTTCTTTCGAAGAAAACTTAGAGCACCCGAAATTAAAACCCTGCATAATAGCTTAAAGTCGTCTGCAGCTGGTGATGCCAAACGATCTTTTTATTTAAACAAATGAAGCGCATCAAACATGTAAATGAGGGGATGTTCAGTTTAAACAAAAAGAAACACGTGTTAAATGGAACTCAAATTTTTTGGTCCGCAGACGAAAAGGGAGGTAGCATTGATAAATCGGTTGAGGCGAGAAGAGAGAACGAGATGAATAGGAATTTCTCATTTCCCTGTCTTAAAAGATTTAATGGGAAAAAAATTAGATTTCCTTTGCATAGCAATCAATAAACAGCTAAGCGGGAAATTTTAGAAATCCTTTACGCATTAATTTATGCTCGAGTTCTGTTTGTATTATGTGGAAGTTTTTGAAAGGTTATACATATTTTTTACATCACCGATGCCAGAAATTCTTTTCTATTATGTTAGTGTATATTATTTAAAATTTCTGAACATTTTATTAGAAACTGACTGTTGAAAACTTCCAGATGGGACTACATAAAGGCTTTTTTAACTATCGTAAAAGTAGTCCATAAAGTTTTAATATAAATATTTAAGAAATAAGCATAATTTAAAAACTCTTGTTTTTGATTGAATTTTATCTCAAATACGCCACCCATCCGGTATAGTGGTTAATGAAGCTGACTGCGGTGCCGTAGTGCCTGGGTTCGAATCCCAGATAAGGCATGGATGTCTGTAAATGTGTAAGGCCTTCGTGGCATGTGTTTACTCTAAATAGCCGTCGAGCCGCAAGTCCTGTTGTGAGGTTCGTAGAGAGAGGGAGGGAGGTGGGAGGCTTCTGACCACCCCCTAGGTGTTCTCCCTCAAAATTGGATAGGAACTGAGTAAAATCGTACTGTCACCTGCATGGTGCTCAAAGCAAAGTCTAACGACAGGCGTAAAAATCTAGCCTTCAACCGCGATGAATTTCGTGGATCTTGATCTGATGTTACTGCCGATCAGGTGGCATAAGTAACGACAACAACATATTTTAAACAATTATGTTGAAAATATTTTACTATAAATATATTAATGTCTTACACATATTTAATAATCTTTAAAATATTTATTATAATTATTTTTTAATTTGTTTTTTTATAGAAAATTTTTAAAAATTAAATCTATTTTGTACTTGTGTAATTAAAAAAATAACGTATTAATAATATTTCTTTCAAATTATTTTAAATTTAAACTCTTCCATATTCCATTCGACTCTTCCATATTTACATAACCGGAATATTTATTTTTACCAGAAAAATCAAATAAAGATTTGTCATATTCCAAGTTATGTTTCCCACAGTTTTCCTCAATGTCCTTAAAACATTGCAAGCGATCTTTCGGTCCTTTTGCATAATAATAAATGTCCGTTCTAGATTAGTCCTGAAATGTGTGTGGTACCGCCTTCCGTTCCCAGATAACTTTTACGGAAGAATTGCTGCTATTAGATGTGCTACCTCTTGTTCAGAACTTTCCGGTTTAGAAATTTTAGGGGAACTCTGATGTTCAGTTTCTTCCCTTAGTTTCAGTATCAGAATTTCATATAACATTACATGACTTCCTTTTAAAGCCCAGCATTGCTCCACTGCTAATAGCTTCGAAAACATAAACCTCTTTAAAGATACATTAATAGATTCGACAACTTTCCGTTTATTAGGTAGCCAAATACGGTATCCTCGGGTTTTTTAATGAGTAACTTAACATTATTGTTTTTTTATCCCTCATATCTAGCTTTTTTCTAAGTTGTTTGGGTACACCTAAGTAAGCGGTGCTTCCAAAACGTTTTAGGAGTTTTACGGAATGTTTATGCCCACCATACAGTTCAAATAGAGTTAGGTTTTGGTTACCATGACAAAAACATTTTCCAAACGTTAAGGGGACTCGGCTTTGCTTTTTCAATTTTTTTTTATTTAAGGGTTTTAAAATATTTTTTTATATTATTAACACTTACTACTAAACTAAGAAATTTCACCATGAAAAAAATTCCTAAATTTAAAAAAAAAAATTTAAAATTTAAAGTTTTAAAAAATTTTTACCGATTTTCAAAAATTCTTCTTCTTTTACAATTATCACTATTTTGACACCAAAATTTTTTGGGATTTATTAGACTATGAGTAATAACTTTAGGGATCGATTTTGCAACAAACAAATTAGTTTTGGAAAAAAAAAAAAAAAAATGTAAACATTAATGGAAAAAAGCTAAAAAAACATGACTTCTGCTACATTTTCTTTTATAAATTTTTTATTCAAAATATTAAAAAAATGGATCCCTAATTTAATTAAGCACATTGTAATAAAGATACACACCAAAATTCAAGTTGTTTGATAAATATCTGTAAGTTTTGTACTTTTTTAAAGACCATGATTTCATGAAAAAACTCGAACTGAGAAAATGCATTTTTAAGAATACCAATCAGCAAATATATATCAAAAACAATGTCTAAATTTTGCCAATAATTTTTCAATATGTTGTATAAATATATACCTTTAAAATAAAACATAATACAATTCAATTTCAAAATATTAAACAAAAAATATAAGCTCTTTTTTAAGTGCCTGTCTGTGAGCCCAAAATTACGAAAAATAGGAAAAATATCATTGTGACTTATTTTTTACAGAAACATCTATGAAATATATTAAAAAATAAATGAAATACATGAAATAAATGTAATAAAAATACATGAAATGTACAATGAAAATTTAAAAGCTTTTATAAAAATAATTTGCTACATAAATCAATATCTAAAATAAAATAAAGTAAAACAAATTTATGCTAAAATGTATTATTTCTTCAAAACAGGTTTGTTTTAAAATTGGCCCCTGCGCCATAAAGTCATTCCTTCTCTCCTCCTAGCTAATAACTCTTTTTTATGTATTGCTTTTTAATAAGTTTAAGAGCCAGCTTATTACTGGCATTTTGACGACGTTTTCTAAATTTTGTTTTCGACAATCTAAGATAGTAGCAAGTTGTTTCGTTGAACCTCCAGTAGCTACACCATAATGCTTTCTGTGTTTCTACAATGGTGCGTACTGTACCCTTATTGTATTCGCAGACAGCTTCTGTTACTGCCCGCTTAACACGTCTTTTGTTTACGAAAATTTCTTTCGGACACTTTGCCCAAATCATGCTATGCAAACTTTCGTTTGCATTTTTTTATTCCACATCCAGATGCATATTTCTAACAATTCATTAGATGCAAGTCTTTGATAAATCGGTAGAATTTTTGTAAGAAACTTTTCATTTATTGGTGTTCCTACATTTAATTTATGATTGTTAGGTTTTCCCCATTAGCAATCACCAGATTGGTAAAAACACCATGAGTTTTCTCCTGCAGGACACTTAGATGTTGAGGTTTAGCATCTGTAGAAATGCTATGCAACAATGTAGCATATATTGCTGTTTTCATAGCATTCACATCCCCTTTGTTTCTCAAAATAGCCTTTTGGTAGTAAGTAGTTAATTTTTTAATCGTGGCTTCTTTCAAACTACCATGAGCTTTACCACCCTAAAGAAATCCTTGAGCACGACAGTCTTTTTACAGTAGATCTCAAAGCTGTTCCTAACCGCTTACTAACATGATTAATACATTCTTCCTTTTTATCCACAATGTCAGGTCCATACACTTTTTTCTCGCACAAGTAGTTAAACGTTTTACAATCACCATCGGATAATACTGTAATATAACGGAATCCAAGTGATGTGGATCTTTTCCACAAGGTTAATGCAGCTTCCATTTCCATTGATGTAGATGAGCCCAAAGTGATTTATATCATTCGCTTTTATGTCCTTCATACCATATGCTGAATTCAGCACTTGACTGACCTAGCTTATTTTTTGCCACAGAGCAATGACGACACACCTTACTCATCACTTCAAAGTCAACAACATATCCGGTGAGCATATCTATAACGCATCCTACACCGATAAGTGAGGTGTGACCACGAGTTAGCCACGTTCCATCAAAACTAACACTTAAGTCTGTGATTTCAGCTCCATTCTCGTACAATTTTTAATTTCTCGGTGGATTTCACGCAAAATATGTTTTCAGATGCCAGAGTATATGCATTATCAGCCGTCTTGCACACTTCCATATGTAGTTGATGAAAAAAGGATCTATATTCATAACCATACAAAATTTTTCTATAGCTGAATAACCTTTCCCAATATGTGAAAAAGCTTGAGGTTATTCTCAAATTCACATCATGGCTGGTCTGAACAGACTTTAGAGATGTGTTTACAACAGTTTTGTTTTCATCACAATTGCTACACAATAGTTTTAAATTGTATGAAAATCCCAACGGCTCCAAGCTCCAGTTTCAAAGTTTGTTTTTCACAATATTGGCACTTTGCACTTCGAAGAAGATTGTTAACAGTTAAAGTCCACCAATATATAATTTCCAATAGCAGAGGTATCCTTTTTTACCACAGTGTTCAATTTTTTCAGGCGTACATTTGAAAAAACTGAATTTTGTTCACTTCACAATCAACTTTTCGCTTTACACCATCGCTTTTTCATTCATTTTGCAAAGAAGCGCGTACTGAACGTTTTCTAAAAAAAAAAGGGCATAATTTGAGATAAGAAATAATAAATGGAATAGATGTATGATTGAGTAGCATTAAAAAATTATGATTGAAGTAGCATTAAAAAATGCTGTTTAGATTTCTAGAGTTAAAAACTAATGAAACTAAAAATCACACAGCAAGCGAAAATGGCAAAGCTAATGTAAATAAACAACTTTTGCTGATAGTTACAGTCACAGCTTAACGGTTCCTCTCTGCTTCTCTGTAGTTTTTAATGTAAATAATGGATTTATTCTCAAGTAAAAAATGTAAACATTGAGGGTGGGCGTGGCATTTAAACTGCTGACAGAGCTGTCAAAAAATTTAAATGCATTTACTGCGTTAAAATAATCAGATCGTTTCAAAAACTTCCCTCAATTGTACCAAAGGTATCAAACTACATTTTAAACTAAAAATTGAAAAATCGATATTTTCATCGATTTTAGGTTT
>BMAU01014226.1:0-13473 GCA_019973935.1 Trichonephila clavipes
AAAATGTATAAAAAATTAAGTCACATGTCTAGGCAAAGAGGATATTAAATCGTGGTTAGTAAAGGTTGCATGAAAATGCTTATCTTTCTAAAAACTAAAATCCTTCTTTAATTTCTCTTCAAAACACTTATTGTTATCCGCACCAAATTTTGCCAGGTCGCAGATATTATTGTAGTTTTGGATCAACATTTTTTGTGAACGTGCATTTTGCTAATACAAACATTATATAAATCAGTATAGTTAAAAAGTAAACTAATATACACCTAAAAACCACTTTAATTTCGCTTCTTGCAAGAACTAATCTTAATATAGAATGATTTGTTAAAAAAATTACAAATTCAAAAGCCACATTAAGAGAAAGTATTGACTTTATATTATCTCTAAAGAGTTTATTTTCAATAAAACTCAAGTATTTATTATGTTTTCCCTACTCACAGATTTGGCCTAAGAAATATGCTATTTGCGTGAAAATCCCATTAGTCAATATATAAGTAACTTATAAACTCTTTACATCTTTTGTTTGTTGTATAAGTATGAAGTGGCACACATAATGATTCATTATCAGATAGCGGTATTCTTACCAAAAAAGGTTGGTCTCCTCAATCAAAGATCCACAAATAACACAACAAAAAGATTGAGTCCTGTGTTTCCGTTAGGATTTATGAATTAGATGTTAATAATAAAGTGAGATTCGAAATTATGAGCAGAGATCAGTGTAAGGTTATTACATATATAAAAATATTTTGTTGTTTGTTTGTACAAAAATAAAAAGTAAAGTTGTATATTGTTTTTTAACTTCATTTTTAGCTTTATCATTTATATTTACAAAAGTTATATTTTAAAATGCAAGTTTTGTTTTGATTACAATAAAAAAGGCAAAATGCATATTACTCATGTAAATGGTTCAACACAAAAATGTTTATTAATAGCCTTTTGACAGTGATAACACAACATGAATATCTTTAATGGAAAAAATTAAATGGAGGGTGATGTATTTTTATAACCGTGGGAACATTTTAGCTTTTGTGTGCCAACCAATACCAATATGATTCAGCATGCCACAGCACAATATTTTTTGAAACAATTTGATTCGCTATAATGCATGAATAAAAAAATAGAAGTCAATAATATAGATTTACAGTTTTATTATACATTAATTTTGCATCATTTAAAAAGATATTTCCTTCTTCACAAAAAATAAACAGCATAAAATATAACCTTTATTCCCAGAAATTAAAATTGTAATTTATGTATTTTTAAACATAATAAGAAAAACATAAATTCACATTTCCTCAATATAGTTAAATAAAAGAATATATCATTGCATTAATATATTATAACAAATTTATTAAAAATATTAATGCAATGCATAATTATTATCTTGCTAGGTACAGCACCTTCAGAGTTAAAAAAAATTACAAAAATCTGTCCCCTGACATCTTTTGTATTAATTGATCCCCTTGCTAGAGATCCCTTCGGTAGAAATAAGTTGATTTGTGTTTTACCGCCAGTTCCTCTACTCAAAAAACCTATCATTCAAAAATAAATCCTCTCTGTCTGTACAGTTCTTCAGGAGATAAAGTATTTTTTGACCTGTTAAAAAAATTGTGAAGGAAACAGGCAGATAACAATTAATTTAGTATTTTGGCACAGACGTCAAAAATGGTGCCAAATACCTGAAGCGAGCCAGCCAAATGCCGACGTGCATTTTCTGAAACCGAGCACGGGAAAGTCCTGTAGTTAAAAACTACATTCCTTACTTAAATTACTGCAATTAGGGCTTCATATAGATATTTGGGCATCAACGGAAAGGCACTTTTCCCCATCAGCCACAATGACACTTGGCAATTTAGATGCTGATCCTATAACGCGGCTGCTTCAGAATATTGATATCACCATTTGTAATGGCTTGCCCCACTCTTAGATTTCCATACGCCTCCATCACTAGCTCGTCCATTAGTGCCAACACCAACATCAACAGATACAAATATCAAATTGCATCTACAAGGCATCTACATCTACAATTTATAACCAAAATATAAAGTAGAAAGTTTGCCTCCCCCACTTCTTTTTATCCATGCGCCGCCCATGTACATAAAGTGCTAATGCGAAAAGATGATACTTACTTCGAGAAGCTTCAATTCCTTCACTAAATTCTTCGTAGCATCCCAATTGTGCAGCTCCTCCGCTGTAGCCACTTTCTGCCAAATTTTTCTTTTTTTTTGCTTTACTCATTTCAATGTCACAAATAGCAGCAAAATCCAAGCGCAAGAATCACTTTGATCGTCAGACGCCATATCTGTTCTTGACTGTCAATAAAAGCCTACGGAGCGGTATAAAAAAATGTATGGTTGTTTCCGAAGGAGAAAAATCGGCGAGTAACATTTAAATGTGGTAAAGTGCGCGGTTGACGTCAGAGCATGTCGTTTTGTTTGACGGCAAACCCCCCTTCACCTCAGTAGGACGAAAAATTGCTGCGAAATAAGTCTTGCGTGTGATACGGCCTTAAGTGTTTATTTTCAGCTATAGTGATGATAAGTTTAAACTATGTTTTCTGATTTGAAGGGTTTTTTTAATGCCGATAATTTCCAGGATATACAAGGAAAGGTAATTGTGTGTTCTCAGGAATAAATCCAAATTTTTGGAAAAATTATATAAATACGTATTATTTTTTAATAATATCAACAATAATTATATAAAAATGTAAGGATACATATAAATCCCTATATTAATACTCACTCGTATATATTTCAAAATCAATACTATTTATAAAATCAAAAATTGTCAACCACACGGAAAAATGTTACAATTAAAGATTTTGTAAATTAAAATTATCATAGAAAAAAATCACCATTTAAAAAATTACTAACATAATGTTTCTTTACTGACTAGCAAGCTTTTGAAGTCGAAGTTTAATCAATTACATCTCTAATGTTACAATTAAAAGATAAATTTTTAGTAAATGAACATTTATTTGCTGCTGAAGTATCTATCAATTAGGTACGTTAAAAATGGTAATTATTGTATTTAAGATTGTTTGAGTAACTCTATTTTTGCTTACAGCATTGCTATATTATTGTTACAGAAATTTTAAAAAACATATTAATGTAAGAACCTCTCACACACACATGAAATTTCGGTTACGAGAAGCTGTAAATACGAAAAATTTACGAGATTGCTTTTTAAAATATTTTCCCCAAACTGTTTGAGGGTTCATTCCCTTTTTCAAATTTCTGATTCAGTGAAATAGCTTATAATAATGACAAGTATACGAAACAAAATTTTAAAACAAACAAATGGAATAACAATTAGTTTTAAGTATTAGTACTTTACGTTAACCATAAACCAATATATCGGATATTTAACCATATTGGTGCGTACTGGTAGGCTCCAGAAAGGGATTCCCTTTAAAAACTAAATACTTTTAGTTAAAGAAGTTCAATAGCTTTGCCAGAAACTGAATAGAAATAAAAAGCGGCGCAATTAGCCAGAAAATTTCTCACCAAACCCTATATGGGATTGGCAACACAGTAATATCATCGAAAAGTCAAAATTTATATAAAGGTACAGTCAATTCAACATATATTCTTCATAGATTGTTGTCCAGCACCCTGGAAACAAAATGTTATACCCCGAATTACAAAAATGCAATGGATATCCCGTTAACCCAATCCCGGGTACTCGTGGAAAGAACCCTGCTTTAAATCACTGAATTGCTTATGGCGTTATGTGCAGATTTTGTCCTTTAACGAAATAGACGATAAAATTGTTTCAATCGATAAATAAATATAAACATAATCAACTTGTTGTCATATTTCTTTCTTCAAACTATCCACTATTACAAAGTCATTTGTAACTTTATAGGAATAAAGGTACAGTATTAGTTTCCATTAATATTAGATATTACATTTAAAAAATTCATTTGCATACATATATGTTATTGCTGCTCAAACAGCTACGTTATTTTGTGAAAAGGCACAGTAGATGTGCAGATTGCACCTGCTGACTAAGTAATGTGAGCTGTTTCATTCTTCAGCACTTAAGTTAATAGCTCGAATTAATCTGCTGATGAATTAGTAAATACTAAAAATAAAATAAACGTTCGCCCCTTTACTAAATAGGTTTTAATTATCTTAAGGTTAAACTGATAATATTAACACAGCCAAACTTATAGATACTACTGGTAGCATTAAAAGTTACAATACAAAGTTGTTAATACACGTGATTTTAAAAAATGTCAATCATCAAACTTGAATCTTTAAATACATCGCATAATCAGCATGTTTATATTATAACATTTGTAGTTAGTAATAAATTCCATGACTTATTTCAGATCATGCCCCTTGAGATTATAAGAGGTAAAACTATAAAAACATTTCCTTTTTATTGAAGGAAATATTCAGTAAAAATTGACGAATCCAAAACGAGTTCGTTTTTCATTTATAACTCTGTATTTTATGTAAAATTATGTTTTCAAAGCAAATATATTTCTAGCCTTTTTCAATATTTTTTTATTTCGCGAAGTTTTTCTTAAATGTTTGCTTGAGGAATTTGAATATTTTGAAAATGTAAAATCTCCTTTCATAAAAAAGAAAACATTTAATCGTGAATTGACGTACATAATTCAGTGGAATAAGAAAATATCTCTTGAAAACTTTGGACGCACAAAATCAGTATATCTCTGAATTCAATAAAGAGTTAAAAAATATTCTAAAAGAAAATTGATCGAGAACTTAATCTTCTATTGATGTTGTAATATTCATAATTGAATTTGAATTAAATTACTTTGCCAGATGAAGATATTCAAAAGTTGACTCAACTCCATTCAACCTTGGACTGAAATGCAATGTCTTAAAATAAAACTTTTAAAAAAAAATATACAAATATATCAAACATTTGATATTCTTAAATAAAAAAGATAAGTAATTGTTTATTTTTAGAAATATGGTTTTCAAACAGAGAAAAGCGCTTAAATATTATAGATTTTTTTAAAATAGATGACACTCGTGTAGTAAATTGATTGCAAAAATACATGCAAAATATTTTGACACTATGTGGGCACGAATTTGATTTCATTAAAGGTGCTAAATCTATGACAAGTGTTCATTTTATTAGTATAAAGAATTTTGGTGAGTGAGCGAGCGTGAGATCTTTAATTGTATTGTTCAGAAACACGAGGGTTTTTGGCGACTGACCTCATGTTTGAACCATAGTTAACCACTACCACATCACTCAACGGGAGGACGTTTGAGCTCTCGATAGATGGAATGTGCATCGCCTCTCCTAGCAGGTTATTGCCAACACTCAAAAGTAAAAATATCTTCATCAAATAAAGCTAATAGGTATAATTTTATAAATACAAATAATGCAAGCATGTTACACAAATATATGTCAACACTTTCCGCCACAAGAATTAGAATAATCCTGATAGTAATCCACGAAATAAGCTGTAACCTTTTTCTATATAATGTATTACTAAATATTTTGTAATAGAAATCTATTAGTAGCTTAATCTATATCTACGTATACTTTAAAGAACAGTTGTATCCTGTTATAACATATTATATTTGTATTATTATAAAATGTGCCACATTCTGATACAAGTTATATAATTATATTGAATGTGTATATGTTATAGTAAATTCATGTATTTATATAAACGTAAAAATGTTAGAGTTAATGTCCATATTGAAGAGAAATACACCGTTTTGTATAAAATAACGTACCTTTATTGGAAAAATGGATTTGATATACATCTACTTATAACGACATTAAATATTTTATTGCTCTAACAAATATGTAAATAATGTGTAAAATAAAGAACTCATATTTCATATAAGAAGGAAAGAAAAGTAATGTAAAGATTTAATGAGTTTACATCAGTGGTCCTTAGTATATATATTCAATTTGCAAACGTATTATAGAAATATATGTAAATAATTTTTCCAGACTGGTTAATATGACTCTAAATTACATGAACTTACATAATTAATATGACATATCATAAATTCTAACAATGATCAACTAATTTTATGTGAAGGATTTTTGATTAATTACACACTGGCTCAAAAATAAATATTCCCAATAAATTTTTATTTCATTAGGAATCGATGACGTTCTCAATTGAAGAGAACTATTAAAATGGTTGCTTCATATTTTTAAGCTACTTTTAAGATCAAACAGCAGTTCCAATATTATATTGCATTGTTATTGATGAATCTGGTATAAACACCAGGCACAAATAACTATAATTAATCAAATATAAAGTTACATTTCATTATATTTATAAAAACTGAACTCAGTGGCACAACACCCCAGTCCAGGCTAGGGTTATTGTGTCCATCTCAATTTTTGTGACCATGGATGTTTAGGTGTATGGGCAGATGTTTCGTTTAGGATGACAGTTTGATGCGAATCACTATATATATATATATATATATATATATATATATATATGCATATATATATGATATGTTATGTTTTAAGCCAGAATCAGACTTAGTTTTAAAAAGGAACTTTATTCAATCATTTCTACATCTCTTCTGACGCTAAGAGCAGAGAGGAAAAAGTACGCCACGGGGTGTTTTAAGTGGGTCAACACTCAAAACACAGATGCGATAAGTATCGCGGATTTTATTATTGTACTTGAAAGTTAATGTTATCTTTAAGGGCTATTAAATCTAAAGACTTGGACTTAGACATGTTTCTTAGGGAGGCCATATGTTCGGAAGAAATAAATGGGTGATTAGTTTGATACTTAAAGATGAAAAGAAAAGCATGAGTTAAGTGCTAAATAGGGAATTTAACTTTTTATCTAATTTAATTCTCCTACTACTATATACATATATATATATATATATATATATATATATATATATATATATATATATAATAATAATATATATAACAATAACACTATAAAATGGAAGGTGGTCTAATTAAATATCTTGTAAAATAGAGAAAGCCCAAATACTGAAACCAAAAATTCCAAACACAAATCAATATATCAACAAAAGTCAATTGATCAAAATCAAATACTATTATGTTTTTTAGTGCTGCTCCTGACTTAGGGCATTGCAACTGGCTTACGCTCTTTTTTAGGGTCGAAAACTTTCATTTAAACCTGAAATATATACTTAATTGTGCAAGAAAAATATGTAGAAATCAAATCCTGATCGTTGAAACACTTAAGCCTAATTTTTGTACATGTATACAAACAATATATTAAATAATTATGCTAAGTTGAATATTATATAATTGGAATTACTAGCAAAAATGTACATTTAGGGTGCCGTAAACAGAAAGTCAACTTACGGGAAATTTCGTATGTATGTTGCAAAAAATAAATAACTAAATAAAAAAATAAAAAAATAAGCAGAAATATATACAAGCTCAATTTTTTTTTAAAAAATTTTGCCTTGGAAGACAATGAACAAGGGAGCTATCTGTATCTGTGAAGAAATCAGTATAAAATTTTGGAAGTAATTGAAATCAAATAAGAACACCGTAAATAGTATAAGTGAAGAATATTTATAATAAAATGCGGTAATCTATTATTCAAAATGTTTTAATTTTTATAAATATTTGTATCTAAAGAATGATAATGATTTTTTACAGTATTTGTCAAATTTTATGTAATAGTGCTTTTCTGTTTCATCACGAACTATATTATTCTTCCTTTAAACGTAATTCAGAATAATATTACATATGTATATCATATTTATAGGATATTTATTTAATTTTATTAGATCTATTTTATTTATTCCATTCATTAAAGTTTATAGTATATTTAATATTCCATCGAATTAAATCTATATTATCATTCTATTATTCTCTTTTTTATTTTGTATCAATTAACCATAACTAATTATAAGTTTTTCTTTTAATAAATTAGTCAAATAATTATGTTTTTATTCTATTGGTACAAGAACTTACATTTAAAGAAGTATGAATATTTTTATAGAATGTAATTTTTAACTATGCTTGTGTTTGACTGGTTTTTATAAAATTGTTTTCTTAGAGATCAGAAATATATTGACTAAAAACTACTATAAAATGTGTAATGTAGATTTCATTCCAATAACTCCAAGAACGTAGTAATGATTTTGAAAATTGAAACTCTGCTTGGAAGTTGGCTGCATTAAAAAACATGCTTTAAGATACCCAGTTTGCACGCTATTTTTGGACGTATGTAGATTAGTTATTGGTATTTTATATAAATATTAGTTATTCTGAAAGTGGTATTATATGTACAGAGTGTTTTTTTTTCAGGTATAGAAGTTTTAAGTTGGCATTACTTTCCAAGATGCTGAATGATTTAACAGCTGTCAAGTCATTTATTCTCAGTTTGGTTTCGCAATTAAACATGAATAGACTCACGCCTGAACAACGCTTTCAAATTGTGCAATTTTATTTCGAAAATAATGGTCGATTTTCATGAGTGAATTTTGTTTAGCGATGAAGCGCACTTCTGGTTGAATGGCTACATCAACAAACAAAACTGCCGCATTTGGAGTGAAAGCTAATTCACAAGTGTATGTCAAAACACCGTTACATCCAGAAAACTGACTGTTTGGTGCGCTTTATGGGCTGGTGGAATCCATCTTCAAAAACGATGAAGGCCGCAACGTTACAGTCAATGGTGATCGGTATAGAGCGATGATTACTAACTTTTTCCTTCTTGAATTGAACAATCATGGTGTCCAGGAGCTGTGGTTCCAAAAAGACGGCGCAACATGTCACACAGCTCGTGCCACAATCGATTTATTGAAAGATACGTTTGGTGACCGCCTAATTTCACGTTTTGGACCTGTGAATTGGCCTCCAAAGTCTTGTGATTTAACACCGCTAGACTATTTTCTGTCGGGCTATGTAAAGTCATTGGTCTATGCGGATAAGCCACAAACGCTTGACCATTTGCAAAGACAACATTCGCCGTGTTATTGCCGATATACGGCCACAAACGCTTGACCATTTGCAAGACAACATTCGCCGTGTTATTGCCGGGATATACGGCCACAAATGTTGGAAAAAGTCATCGAAAAATTGGACTTCCAGATTGGACTACATCCGAGCCAGCCGTGGCAGTCCTATGCCGAAACCATATTTAAAATGTAATGTCACAAGATTATCTTTTCGAATAAAAAATTCATGTCAATCGAATAATACATCGTTGTTTTGTGCAATTTAAAGTTCTATACCTCTAAAAAACACCCGCTTTTTAAGGGATACTGACAAGAATAAGGAGAACATTGGCAGATTTCAGAATCATGCTCGTAGTGGTCGACCTAGAGCAACAAAAGATCGGGATGGCAGATTGATTGTTAGATAAGCTGCCACAGCGCATGATTCATGGTTATCAAGCATCAGACATGCGCACCGCACACTTAGCGTTTTTGAGATCGTCTGCAGATGACTTGATACAGCAAAATAAAGGCGGCTCTTTACCGACCCCTACGCCACAACTACCACATCCCATGCCAGTACACTTTTGACAGATTACAGTGGTTCCTGACTCAATCAGGTAGGAATGATGCTGACTAGGGAAGTATAGTGTTTAGCGCCGAATACTGCATCCAACTGCGTCCTGACGATCCACGAAGGCGTGTCTGGAAACAAGTAGGACAGCGTGCCGATCCCGCTTTCCCTATCGCACGCCTCACAGGCCTTCAACCAGGAGTTATGGTCTAGGGTGCCATCTCTTTAGAAAGCCGGATGTTTTTGGCCGTCATTAGAATCCACATTTTTAGCACGATAATACTATTACCACACATGACACCTGTTAATATGGATTGTTTTACAACTTGTCAACACACTTCCTTGGCCTGCCAGATCTCTCTGCAATAGAGCATGTTTGAGATATGACGGGAAAGCGACTGCATCTACCAGGGAATGTTGATGACGTGGTGTTGGATAATTGGAGCAAAATTGACAAGAATATACCGCAGGGGAGACTATCAGGGTGCTTTAACATTCTATACCACGTTCTGTGGCAGCTTGCATCCACGCCAAATTTGAGTCGACACATTGAGATTTCTTCATTGCCTTCGTCGTCATATAAAGTTCTTTTCTTCCGTTTAAAACGTTATTTCCAGTCATAGATCTGGTTTCTTGATAAATAGCTGTCAAAATAAACTTGCATGCGAAGACTTTATTTCCGAAGGTTCCCCACCACTTTTTTCAAATAAAAACGAATCGCTGTCCTTTCCTTCTGCTTGGGTGCATTGACAAAAGAAGTTACGTAGCTGAATGATGTGCTGCACCCCAATCTATGAAGAAACACCAGTGCAGAGTTGTATATAAGCGTTGCCGACTACACCTCATTATCAGCTGAATACTAGTCCTGTTACTAAAATTTCGTAAGCCAATGTTTCTCAAACTGTGGGGCGCGCCCTCTTGGGAGAGGCAGGGGGCGTGATAACCTTACAAGGAGGCTCAAGTATATCGAAAAGTCGAAAACAAAAGAAAAAATATTAATTTACTGAAAAGGAAGCAAAACACAAAAATACATTTAGACGTATTAAAACATAAAATACACATTTGCACTGATATAATACATTATAAATGTATCAGTACTGCGCAATGTGTTTCATAATTAATTCAATAATACTAAGTCAAGAACCAGTTTAATAATTATCAGTGTGATTTTTATGAATATCATCATAAAATTATATCAAAATTTAATACTTGTTCTGATAATTTAAATTAAATTACAAATTATCAAGACAAGTATAAAAAGATAGATTATAATTAAAGTAGATATGTAGCTTTACTCAAATTATATTATTGAATTCGAATACATTGTTATTTTATGCAGGGGGCGCGATGAAAATTATAGTTGAAAATTGGGTCGCAAGTATAGAGAAAGTTTGAGAAGCACTGTCGTAAGCGATATATACTTTAAATATTCCCAACTATATGTAGGATTCATATTCATATAGTGTCATAGTGTAAAGGCCGTATCACACGTATACATTTGAAGCAATTTTTGGTCCGATTCGAGCAATTTTTACCTCCAGTTGCCATAGCAGCCGCTTTGATACAATTTCTTGCTAGGTGAGCTGAAGAAATTGCCGGAATAAAAAATTGCTTGAATTCAGCCAATAGGGATTCTTCGTCTACTAAACGAAGACAAGATGGCTGCCTCGACTTCACGCGCGTTTGCTCATCGTCCATGCTTCTGATGAAGTGGAATGGGATAATGGGGAGAGCTTTTTAATCGATGAGGTTGAAAAGCTCCCATATCCTATGGAATCCGAGGCATCCTCATTTTACAAAGAGGCTTAAAAAAAATTGATTTCAGCAGATCGCCATGAGGATGAGCGAGAGGTGGCCGGCACTGGAAGCTTTCTTCACGCCAGGTAAGTTGAAATATTTTTAACAATACCTTTTTTCTTTTACTTTCTTGTCAAACAATTAGTGTAACGTCTATTTCTTATTGTATTTAAGAAATAATATGTACTTTTCTTTCTGTGAGTGGATCTGATTGTTTTGAAAAATTTCACAAATTATCGCCAAAGTCAGTTTGGCGTAGACAACAATGCTACAGCAACAGCCTATGTATTGAAAAGTTTGCGAGTCAGTAATACAGACTCTTATTTATTTTTTATTTGTTATTAATTTGAATTATCTTCAGCAGTATTTTGAGAAGTGTTTCATTTATCACCATCTTCGCTAGATGTATTAGTAATGTTGGAGTAAAATGTTTGGAATATATACCTCATATATGTTTTGTAATATATCCATGTATTTATAAATTTTTAAGTTACATTACATAATAGTATTTTAAAACAGCAATTAATACAAATTTACCATATACAATTAATAAAATATATAACAAAAAGTATTGTTTGTCAAAAGTAAATTCAGTACAGCTTTCCTAATGTCCAAGTTATCTTTTCTGTATCCATTGTGTTACAAAATTGGGCAATTTGTTGCACCAGGAAGGAATATTAGATTCAAAACTTTCACTTATGTAACAATGAGATATTACTTATGATGAAAGAGTTCATCAAGTATGCAGAAAACTATTAAAATTTTAATTTGGGTTGAAATTTTGATGATTTATCACCTTACTTTTACGCCACGGGATTTGCCGTTGAAAACAAATGAACTAAATTGTTTTAAATTTCGTGAAGGAAATTATCCATTGATTTCGCTTTGTGTATTTTGTTTATCATTTACTTGGTGGCTTAGTTATTTTAGTTATGAGGCTTTTTCCTTAAGAGTTATGCTAAGAAACATAATAATTAAATAACTATCTTTCGACCAGCTCTAAACAAACAGTAGGAAATTAAGAGCAGTTACCTTGAATAAAGCTATGTTAAATCAGTGATATTCAATCTTTTGATTCATGGAACCTCATACCTATAAGGTGTTTTGGAACTTCATTCTTCACATTTAAAAGAATATGCCTTAAAATAATAACCAAAGGATTAACATATGCTAGGTACTGTATGTGTATTAGGTCGCAAGTATTGTATTTAGGAACCCAGGATAGTAAACAACAGAAAAATCAATTATTTATTAATTCAATTAAAATTTTATTTATTTTCAGAAGTATGCATTGCAGTTCAAGAATCTCCGCACCTACTACCGCAACGAAAAGCAGAAACTGTCCTTTAGAGGGAACAGGGGTGTAATAGATTTGGTTCCCAAAATGGCAAACATTCCTCGCTGCCTCCCAGTTCCCTTTGATGATACTATCCAACCACTTGATAGTATCTCAAATTTAGACAATATGGAGCCGGAAGTTAATGCAGTACGCGTATTTACCCCTGAAGTTATATATTTTTCTTTCAAATGTATACCACTTTAATACTTTCATGTTTATTACAGACTTCCATTGAATGTCAGCGATGAGGACTTGTTTGAGAATGATGTGGAACTGCTCCCATTTAAACAGAGCCCATCTGAAAGTGAGCTGCCACAAAGGGTAAGGGTGTGTTTACTCCCAACACCTCCTGTGACTCCAACACTCAACACCTCCCTTGACCACCTCAACACCTCGAGCCAAAAAAGAAAAGTTGAGAGCAGTCAAGAAGCATTTTACGAAAGTATGGAAAAATGCTTGGGGGCTGTGGGCAAAAACAGTCAATGAGACTCTTTGTGCTTCATAGCCTCCGAGCTTGATAATTTGCCCGCCCAAAGCAGCAGGTAGCAGCACGTCGAGCTCGCGCGCCACACTCTTTGAGTGTCTAGAATAAAATATATTTCTTACCATTTTAGCAATGTTTTCTTTTTACAAAAATTATTTTATATAAGCTACGATGATTTTAATCGACTTAATTTTAAAAATGAATTTTATTTATATACATAATTGTGTTTATTTTATGTAGTTCATTATCTCAGTTCTTGTAGAGATGAGAATTTTTCCAAAGAAACATCTTAATTTACATCCAGCTTTTTATATTCATGGTGACACTCAAACATATCTGAACACAAAAATACTTGTGCGTTTCACACGTTGACGAA
>BMAU01014230.1:0-32047 GCA_019973935.1 Trichonephila clavipes
TCTCAAAAATTATATATTTAAAACGTAGCATTGTGAGAAAAATTGATTAAAAAGTAAAAATAAGTAAAAAGTAAAAGTAATATATATCGCAAATTTTAAAATATTAGTAAATGTAGCCATGAAAAAAGCTACTCGTACTTAGACTTTCAAAATTCAATGGAAGCGGCGCACGTTTCAAATAGTAAACAAACGTTTGCTTCACTTCATTTCTTCTACTAGACGTTGCCGCTCAAAGTATTTTAAATAATAATGAAAAAAAAAAAAATAGTGAAATTGGGGGCTTACAATGCAGAAAAATGTTTGTTTACATATGAGTGGGCGTGGTAAGTGAACTCTGACAGGTGGTAAAACATTTTCAAAAAAAAAATATTAAAAATACTTTCACTGCACGTAGAATGATAATTTTTTGCACCATAAGAAGCGTAAAAGTTCATATTTTATAAAAATGGAGAAAGTGCAAAATGAGTTTTATGGTCAGAAATTCTGAACCTACCTCCTTAAAAATTCAAGAGTCCAATCATTTTTAAACCAAAAAAAAATGGGGTTCTAAGCGTGTTTTTCAATACAATTGGAAGCTAAAGTCTGAGCCATAAATAACAATAATATAAACAATGTATAATCATACTCTGCGAATTACTCCGCGAAGCAGGAAGGTGAAGTCTAATAATCTGTATTTAAATGCAGATATTAAAGAAAACTTATTTCATTAAATTCTAATTAACAGTTGTTGCTTTTTACAGGAAATAATACATTGTTGAGTTGATTTATATTACACAATGTGTATTACGTACTTCTGTACTTTTAAAGCTAAGTTATTTGTATTCTCCCCAAAAAAAAAACACTATATAAGATTTGAAAATCTGTGACGTCTTAAAAGATTTTACTTATGCGTTCGTTATATTTCAAAAGAAAAGTTGCAGATTTTAAAATTTTAATTTACTTTATAGAGAACAAGAGGATATCATGAAGTTTCAATTATTACAAAAAAAAAATGAAATATGAATTTAATTTTTATTTGTAATTTTTAAGGTTTATTTACATAGTCACCATCTAGAGTTGGTAATTTATCTCATGGTTTAAAGACATTTCGAAAGTTGTCATTGTAGAACTCAACAGAGAACATAAAAGACCATTGTTTCGCCTCTTGAATGCCATCAATTGTATCATCAAATTTTTTGACCCTGCAATGAGTTTTGAAGATGTGTGTTAAAAAGAAAAAAATAGCTTGGGGAAAGAACGAAAGAACAGACAGGAAGAGACAAAATTTCAAAAACACATCACATTCATTTCTTAACTGCATCTCGAGATTAGTATGAAAGTACATTGTGAGCAAGAAGATGGACCATACCATGTTGTTTCTTGATAACAGTACCCCGTAATTTACTGAATATTGCGCAGTAAATGTTAGAGTGTGGTGGCTTGAAGACAATTTGACCTTTTTCCAGGTAGTTAAAATGATCTCAAGATAGTTCAAAAGACAGGCAGCATGACCTTTCCTGTAAACTTCTGCCTCCATGATCTTCTTGAGGGAGGAGAGTCGTTGTCAGTGGTGTCACGCACACTCCTGCATTGCGGGGGCATGATTCTAAGGGGTTCAAAGCTTGATTGAGGTTAAATACTTACCCTTTTTAAGATTGTGCTTAGGGCACCAAACCAGACTTTGAAGGGGCCCCTAATAATCTCCATTACTCCACTGGCCATTGTGTTTCAGCCCTTTTTGTTCATATTTTTATCTCTGGATCTTACTGAGAAAACCAAGAATTATACATAAAATTCCTCCTTAACGTCCTCGAAAACGTTCAACTCCTATCCTAACATGTAGTGCCTTGTTTTATTTTTTAGAAGGAGTCAGCAATCGGTAAAACCAGCGTAGTAGCTTTATTCATGTGTGTAAACCTTCGAGAGTAATTTTCCCCACACTTCCATAACTCCCAAGACGAGACTTATTGAACACAATTTGAATGGTTGTTCATAATGATGAGGATGACATATCCATGACGGAACCAGGGTAGACATTACTATGGGGTTAGATGTTTGTTTTGGCCATCTGCTCAATATTATTCACACATAGGCTTGTTGATGAAAACATGACATCTATGTTTTATAGAGCAGCAAAAAATAGCTGGGCAGACAAAAATATAAGGAGGGGTGAGTTCTATATCTGAAAAGGTATCACAATTCCTATGTTCTTCTACCATCCCTATCCACCTTCATTCTTCTGTAATGAACTTTTCTTGCCTAGAAATGGCCTTTGTTATAAGGCTGTCTCATTTTATATTATGGAGTTGATGCTTCAAATAAATTGACTTCTGTCTCAACTTGAAATTTGTGACAGCATTGGCATCTAGTAAGGTAACATTGTCAAATTCGGCATTATTGATATTTCATTACAGCCTCTTTCACAAGTTTATCTGCATTTTCATTGATGTAATGTCAACATATGCAGAAAACCATTGGATGAATCAGACTATATTTAACTCTTGTAATCTAAACAGGAAGAAGCAAAACTCTTCGGTAATCAATAAAACCCGCATTTAGAATTGCGTAGATGCTTGCCTTTGAGTCACATAAAATAATTATACTTTTATATCCTGTTCTAAAAGGGTGTTTTTTTAGAGGTATAGAACTTTTAAATTGCAATAAAAACAACGATGTATTATTCGATTGACATGGTTTTTTTTATTCGAAAGATAATCTTGTAGCATTAGATTTTAAACATGATTTCTGGCATATGACTGACATGGCTGGCTCGGATGTAGTCCAATCTGGACGTCCAATTTCGATGACTTTTTTCCAACATTTGTGGCCGTATATCGGCAATAACACGGCGAATGCTGTCTTCCAAATGGTCAGCGTTTGTGGCTTATCCGCATAGACCAATGACTTTACATAGCCCCACAGAAAATAGTCTAGCGGTGTTAAATCACAAGATCTTGGAGGCCAATTCACAGATCCAAAACGTGAAATTAGGGCGGTCACCAAACGTGTCTTTCAATAAATCTATTGTGGCACGAGCTGTGGGACATGCTGCGTCGTATTGTTGGAACTACAGCTCCTGGACATAATGATTGTTCAATTCAGGAATGAAAAAGTTAGTAATCGGCTCTCTACCGATTACCATTGAATCTAACGTTGTGGCCTTCATCGTTTTTGAAGAAGTACGGACCAATGATTCCACCAGCCCATAAAGCGCACCAAACAGTCAGTTTTTACTAGATGTAACGGTGTTTCGACATACACTTGTGGATTAGCTTCACTCCAAATGCGGCAGATTTGTTTGTTGACTTAGTCATTCAACCAGAAGTGCGCTTCATCACTAAACAAAATTCGCTTATGAAAATCGGGAACAACGGCAAATCCTCGTTTTTGGGCCCATTTGACAAATCTACGTTGTTGCTTGATGATCGTTTTGATGAATTGCCAAACCAAACTGAGAATAAATCACTTGACAGCTGTTAAATCCATCGCTATCTTGGAAAGTAATGCCAATTTAAATTTCTATACCTGGAAAAAAAACTCTCTTTAGAATAGGGAAAGTCATATATAAATCAAGAGCCTCAATTATCGCCCGAATTTCACTCGGTATACTAAAATTAAGTACTCCATTTTTTTCCTCTTGGTTTGCGGCATCGGGCTAGCGCGGGTCTTCCACTTCAACTCTGACGGACATGTGGTCAGCTTCAAAATTCTTCGTTCCCCTCAGAACAGTATTTAATAACGGAATATCAGTTCCATTAACAACCATCATTTCATCGTGGATCAGCAGAGCACTGTGTAACGGGTCAATCCAATTTTCCATTGATACTCTTGGGTGAAATAATCTTTTTAATTATGATTTCAGTTGAAAACTTCTTTCTGTAACGAAGGCTTCATTTATATAAATTAAAACATCTATTTAAGTGTTAGTCGTACAGTAAGCGCGAGGATGGTTGAAAGAGGTGGCATAAGAAAATATAGCGTCAGGCGACCGGAGGTCGTACAGTTAAGTCAAATGGAAGATTATTCAACTATTGAGGATAACAGCGGTCAGGAAATAAGATAAGTTATCTTTATTCTATTATATTTAATTGATTAAACTTGATTGCTTCTCGAGTTTAGCGATTTAGTTGAATTCTCCATTGTTGTTTAAAGCTATTAATAATTAATAAAAGTGTGTTAGTTGTTAAAATGGCTGATCTTTACTTGAACCCTCCAACACCCATGTCCGCAAGGGCAGGACAACAGTAAGCTTTAAAATGAATGAACTTAGTCACATTTCAAGCATCAATTTTCTCCAATTTAAGGGTTACTTTAAGTCAAGGTTTCTGAAACCAAACAAATCTACATTAATACCTAAAATTAAAACGATATTTTTTACAAATTTTTTGTGTAAAAAATACTTAAAATATTATAAATAATGTATATTTGGATGTAAAAATACGTTTCGAAGGTCTTATAAATTTTTGAAGATTGTAACAGTCTCCCTGTACTTCAAGGATTGGTTTTTGACAATAAGTTTCCATCGCGCTCCTGAGTGAGTGAATATTAACGTAACACTTTTCAGCTACACGAGGGCTTTGGGTGACGGACCTTGTAATTTTGAACCATAGTCAAGTGACGAGGACGACAAATGAACTGGCACTTCCTTCCCTAACTGCCACACCACGCCAAAGGGATGGCATTTGAGCTCTCAACAGATTTGACGTGCATCGCTTCCCCTGCATGGTGGGTCTTGATTGGGCTCGAACTCATGACATGTCTGTCATGATCCGTTGCCTTGACTACTGGGCTACCAGAGTCTCTCATCGCTCCTAAAGAAACGTCTTGCTTTTGTGACAGATTGTATAAAATCCTTGAACCCCGATCTACGTAGCAATATACACACAAACAACTTTATTCCTTTAGTTCATTTCTTTCATAAAAAAATAAGTCGTCGAATTACTGACTCCTCAATGGTTTATGAGCTCTTGTATAAAAACAAATCATTAATAAGGAAAATAAATTTTACCTAGAGATATCTAGGTCTTTTCTTATTAATACTTAAAATGTCATGATACTCATACACATTTAACGAAATAAGGTTTCTCTTAATTATCTTACGGTTTTACTTACAAATTATATCCCGATCTTATAATTTTCTGTGTACTCTACAGTTGTTTAGGCGAAAAAAAAAAATGATTTAATTTTTTTTTTTCTTTATTTATGTAGCTATTTCCCGTAAATAAACCTAAGTATAGATATTACATATGCAACCAGTGTCCTAATTATATAATTAAAAAAATCCTATTTTTTAAAAATATTTGTTACTTCAATCCATGTATGCTATTTATAAATAAATCTTTGTTCCCTTTTCTACTCGTCGAATGTGCTCTTAAATCTCCTCAAGTAAGTAAAGTCTTTAAGGGGTCTTATGAAAGTTAACAATGAAGTTTTATAAATTCGTACAATGATTGTGCCTTTTCATTTTGAAGACGAAACAACTATCAACATAATAAAAGAAAACGTGGTAATCTTTCAAGGGAACTGATGTTAAATCAAACGTTATTTTGAAATAGTTATGCTATTTTCAATATAATTATTGGTCTTACTAATCCAATCCCTAGAAAAGCAATGCAACTAAATCTTAAATTTGCTACAAAAATCTAAAAAAAATAAGAATTGAAAATTAAGTACAAAGTACAAAAACTGAGACATATATTTGCACCATATACTAAGAAATTTATTTACAATGAATGCAAATTTTACTAATAATCGAAAATGCAGGTAACAACGCCATAAAAATACCTAAAAATAAATGTGTTAAAACCTTATCATAAATCTCCCTGAAAATAAGTATCTATAAATGAAATCCAAGAAAAATCCTTTTTTTTTACTTTTCTTTGTAAATTTTTAAAATTTTTCATAACACTGCTTTTTAAAAGTTGTTATAAGCTTATGTGTGGCTAACTTAGCTGAATGATATTAGAGAAATATGATCTTTCACGACGATGATGAATATGCCCTTGTTCTAATATCCGTGAAGGCAGATTTGCTCCCGCACATTGGGAAGAAAGTGTTTCCACGACGCAGTTGCAAGCTGAGTAGATACATGTGGAACGGTCCCCATTAATAGGAAGACGGTTTTTTCTCGACGTAGTTTTTAAGCAGAATATACGCATATCGAATTCCTCCCACCTAATGGAAGAAAGTTTTCCCTTGAAACAGTTGCAAGCAGAATAGACGCATGTTAAATCACTCCCATTAATGGGGAAGAAATTTTTTTCTCGCCACAGTTATAAATTGACCGTATTGCTCCCGCAAATCGGGAATAACGTTTTTCCTTGACGCAGTTACAAGTAGAGGTCGAATAGGTCCACTAATGAGGAAGAAAATTGTTTCTCGACATTTGTAGGCAGAGTAGGCATATGTCGAATTGCTCCCGCTAATCGGGAAGAAAGTTTTTCCTCGACGCTGTTCCAAGTAGAGTAGACGGATGTCGAATTGCTCCCCTAATGGGGAAGATAATTTTTTTTCTTGACGCTTTTGCCTTGTAGGTAGAGTAAGTACATGTCGAATTGCTCCCACTAATCGGGAAGAAAATTTTTCCTCGACGCAGTAGCAAGTAGAGTAATTGAATGTCGAATTGTATAATGGGGAAGATAAATTTTCTCGACGCACTTGTAGGAGGAAAGTTTTTTCCACAATACAGTCGCTAGAGTATACATAAGATGAATCGCTCTGGTGAATGAGAATCAAGCTTCTTCATGAGGCAGTTACACGAGTTAGTGAGTGCTGAAATGCTCCAATGAATTTGACAGTATATTTTCTAAATGAAAAAGCCATAAATTTAGTGTTAAATATTAAAGTATTTCAGGTGTTGAGTATAGATCGTAATCCCATAGTTTAAATGAATAGTGATGTTATCCCAAGATGTAGACAGATGTATTATGATTAAAGCAAAAGTCCAATGACATTTTAGGTACATCATTGAGTTATGAGATATGGCCATACTGTTAATACATATTTTACTCCGAATTGAATTCAGCTCTGAGATTAAGGGCATTGCACATTTTAAATACAGCAATGGAATGCACTACAGGAATCGTCTTGTTCTGTTTGAGGGTAAAAGTTGATCTGGAGTGTTGAGGGTCGTAAGTCGCTGGTATATCCAGAGCCTGGCACATCTTCCACACATGAAACGATCGCACGACAGGGATGATAGTATCTCGCTTAGTGCGTCTGAAATGCCTTCCAACCAAAGATGCCGCCCCAGGAAGCGGGACATACTTGGCTTTGAGGTTGAGTGCCTCGCACATCTTCCAGACCATCAAAGAACGGATGGTTGGAACCTGTACACCCACAATTGTAGCAGCATCTGAGACGGTACCAAGATAGAACGATGTCGCGGAGCAAAGTTTGAAAAGCTCCCTCCCCAATTCCAAAATTATGATCTCCAAAAGAATAGGAGATCATTCCACAAAATAAACGTTAAAGCACATCGAAAGAAGTGCAAAAACATTCCGAAAATAACAGTGATGATCATTCCGAATATAATTAATTCACAATATCAAATGTCCTCAGTTTAGCATTAAAATCAAATTTTAAAACAAAAATTATTTTATAGTATAGATGTAATAATAATTTATTTCCTTTGTTGAGTGGAGAATGTTTATAATGTTTCCAGGCATTGTTATGTTAGTCAAATATATTTGTCAACAAAGCAAATAATTCAACAATTTCCTATTTTCATCTAACACAATAGCTTTCAACCACCTACAATTCTTGTAAATAAAGAATTTGTGCCTCAAATGGAAGTTACTTTAAATAGTATCTTTTTGTATGTAAAAGGAAAATTGTATGTGTACTATAAAAGGCCAACACAAGCTCTTATTGCGCGACAGGAAAATCCTCCTTCTGGAAGGCCGATAATCCTCCTCCATTCTAACTCCGTAAGTTGTTGGAATTTCTCTCTATTTCATCGTGGATGCATACTTAGTTCTCGCTGAACTTTCGCCACTAACAAATAATGAATTATTTTCTAATTAACTAATGAATTATTTTTAGCATCCCGCTAAAGACCTCTTTTCATACGCTTTCAGCATCCGTTCAGATGACACTGCAAATGCCACGCATGCGTGGTGGCTCTGAAACTATACTTTCTTACGTAACATCCTGTAATTGATATTTGCTGCAAATTTGATTTAATTCTGATGATTCCTTCATGGTGTTGTATTAAAAAATATATATATAAAGATAGAGAGAAAAGTAAAACTGTAAGGAAAACAAAACAAAAAAAATTAAGGAATATACGATAACTTCAACATTAAGAAAATAGATTTATAATAAAATTAATTAATTGGTAATGACATTTTCTAATTTAAAACATACATTATTGATAACTACCATGCATTATTTATAACTAGAAATTCTAAGCATGCACTGCTACATAATTTCTTAAATTTAATTAGTCATAAAATCTATTATTTTTTTTGCTTGAAAAAATTATTCGTTTCATAATACGCCTCACTTCTTTGAAGTGCACCAAAAACTCCTTCAAGCGTAATTTTCCATGTACTTTCTTTATTTTTAAGCCATCCATTGCTACCCGTGAAATTGGTCGTATAACGTTAAAGGTCTAGAGACCGGATAATTTCGATTCTAGCGTTGTGTGTATCCAGTTCAAAACTACCTGATCGACATCTTGATAGACACATGCTCTTAAAAGTTTTTTGAACAAGAATTCGATGAATCATAATTTTGAAAGTTATCTCGATTTTTTATAATGGTTGATAAGTTGTTTCAAGGGATATCACACTTTAAAAAGCAAAATCCTTTTTCTTGACGCCTTTATTCACTCTCTGAAGTAATAAATGGTTTTGTTTGATTCTCAAGCACTTATATTTTGCCATTTTCGAGCTACAAAAACGAAGCTACCACAGTACAACTGATCAACACTACAAATAAATGGATAGGTAGTTGAAGGACACGTGGGCACGAGACAACTGTACTGAGGGAAACAGAATATATTGAAAAGATTTCCATTGAAATCGGTAACGAGAGCTAAAACTTTATGCTGTGTTTGACCCACATGCTGTTTATTAACTTAGCGTTGACTTTTAAACAGATGGTTGTGCAAAATGTTCACACATATTTTTATGCTTATCATCCCATGTATAGTCATTTAAATTAATTTGTTTTATATCAGACTTACTCCACATTTTGTGTACTATACAGTAATGAATACTGATTTTTTTTTAATTTTAAAGAAAAAGAGGATGTGTGTGTGTTTGGTGATCTTTTCCCCTTAATTTTACTAGACATTCTTTATGCTTTTACATTTTAGTTTTAGTTTTTATACTCAATAATAAATAAAAAAAAATTCATTAGAAATTATATAAATATATAACTGTAAAATATATACACTGGTGTGCTGAACTTAAGCAACAGGTGAGTTTATTGCCATAACTCCACCAAAAATCATCTGAGAGACATGAAATTCAGAAATGAGGGAGTGTAGTATGTACGTAAAGGATGACGAAAGCATCGGCGCTGAAAGGAATACAATGCATACGGTATGGAATCAAACAAAACAAGCTTTATTGAACGCATAGTATCGTGACTCATGATGGTCTATCCAACAGGAAGAGCAACAAGCAGATGTTCCTTAATATGATATATACCTCCCCTCACTGCAATGGTTGCTTAGCACCGTCTCCGCATACTCAGAACCAGCTGGTGCAACATTTCTTGTAGTAGGAGTGCCCATTCTTAAATGAGCATCTGTTTGAGTTGTTGGGTCTCCTCCGGATGATGTAGACGTGCTGCAATACGTCTCCCAAAGCATCCCACACATGTTCGATGAGATTTATATCTAGGGAGTACGCTGACCAATCCATTCGAGTAATATCTTCACTTTCCAGCAGCTCCTCAACAGCTAGAGTCCGATGTGGCCGTGCATTGTCATCCATAAAAATGAAGGCTGTGCCAATGACACCTCGGAACAGACGCGCATGGAGAAGAAGTACCTCCTCACAATAGAGATCCCCGATTACAGACCATTTATCGAAAATTTGGAGCTCAGTTCGCCCGTTCAGCATAATGCCTCCCAAACAAGAGCTCCAGGACCACCGTAATGGTGTCTTTCCTTGATGTTATTGGTATAAAATCGTGTCCCTAACTCTCTCCAAATCAAAACGCGTTGAGAATCGCTTCTGGTACTGAACCGACTCTCATCCGTAAAGAGGACACGACCCATTGACAGTTGTCTAGTTTTTGTCCTCTCTGCATCACTGTAAGCGGTGGCATCGGTGGTCAACTTTCAACGGGAGGCAGCGTTCAGGACGGCGGGCGAATAGGCCCACTTTGTTAAGGTGTCTGGTCACAGTAAAACCGCTACACTTGTTGTCCTGTTGCTGTAGAGAGTTACTGAGCAATGACGTTTGCTGACTGCCGTCGGCATCTTTTCGCCTGCAGGATGATATATCGGTCATCCCCGCAGTTGTCGTCCTCGGGCGGTCTCCACCAACCTTTCTAACAGCTGTACCGTGGTTTGGACGCTTTCAAGCGCGCGAAACGACACTTTTGTTAATTCCGAACTCTGCAGCTACACTGGTGACGGTAGGCCCCTCTTTCAGCTTTCCGATCATTCTTCCACGTGTGAAGTCGTCCAGGTGATTTCTTCTAGCCATATTTCACGAACTGACTCACTGGCATTTGCAGCGAATATGTTGAATTGCGTCCTTCATTTTATTTTACTGTTGAGCAGCGCGCGCCGACATCACGCGTTTTGCGTACGCTCACGTCGCTTCTGACGTTTCGTTCCTGATATTTGCATACGCATGACGTTTCTACTGACTTACGTGTTCACTGTACTGATCTTCAGACCTCTCCTTTTCTGTAATTTCATGGTTATCTGCTTAATTTTTACATTGTTGCTTAAGTTTTGCACACCAGTGTATATTATTTTCAAATGTTTTATTTCAAAGAAAACATATTTATTTGCACAAAAATATTGAAATTCAACTTTTTTAAAAGTATACTTTAGCAAATAAACTAAAAACTAAAATTTATACGCATTTAATATTTATTTCCAATTGAACCTGCATAAAAAGGAATTTTCAGTAACCACACACACACACACACACATTCAGTGTTACTTTTTTTATCGGAAATAAAGCTTCATTAATTCAATTAACTATTTAATATCCAATTTGTAACTTTAATTACTTAAACCAGTTAGTATAATTAACACTTTAAATGGTTATTTTTAATCCAAAATTTAAAAAAAAGTTGAGTCGGATATTTACGGAATCTTATTACTATTCATCTTGCGGAATCTTTCATTCTTAGCATTCGTGTTTAATTCACAGTTATCCCACTCAAGAAGAAACCTGATATGTAGATTAGTTCGACTATATCAAGTCAGAGTTTTATAATTGTAAGGGAGAAAAGCTGAAAAACTGTTGCAAGCGTTACGAAGATTATATATAACTGATATTAACAGCTTGAGTAAAGAATGAAGTTTACTAAATTAGTGAATTGAGAATTTATAATCAAAAATAGATTAGGTTAAATTAAATTGATTACTTGCGCTTGTTTACTAAGGATTTATTGCTTTCTCTTTTTCACCCTAGGATATTCACTTGTGGTTGAACTCGTTGTTGATTAGTGTGCTTGAATATTAATACATAATAATTATTATGGAAATTTCCGGTCATATTTTGTTTCCTCCACACCCTTAAGTAGGCAGGATGGTGAGGGAGTGACTTCAGGGGGAAGTCGTTCACAAAGTACATTTTTCTATTGCATACAACTAAGCATAATACTTAACATAATGCAAAATTGAAACATTTTATTTCAATTTAAAAATTTAACACATTTTTTTACTAACCCGCTTTTATAAGTTGCACTTGTATGTAACAGAATCTTGAACTCGATTTTTATCCACTTTAAAAGGTGAGATTAGTTTGAAATTTTGCACAATTCTCTCGAACCGATGACAATACAATAATTTCATAATTTTGATTCATTGTCCTTAACAGGATACTCCAGATTTGGCGAATAATTCCAGATCCCCTTTCCAGATTTGGTGACTAAAAAAGATTAAAGGTAACCCTAAAAGTGTACACATTTTTTTTTTAAATTTTTTTGTCAGAGATTTCTTATCGTAATATAAACAACTATCAGTCTTTCTAAAAATGGAAATAATAATAAAAAAAGACTCAAGCATGGGAAAAAATGTTCTAACTCAGAGGAATGGGCAAAGTTTTTCGGTTGCGGGTCAAAAACTTAAAAAAAAAAAAAAAGTCTGAATAAATGATAATTAAAAAAAAAAACAAAGTAAAAATACATCTTTTCTGTCGTTTGAGCTAAAAAATGAAAAATAAATTATAGTTTAAAAACCCACAAAAAACACGCTTTTATGTTTAATCGAACTAAAAGTGAAAAAAAAAAAAAAAACTCTTAATATAAGAATAAAAATTATTTATACGAGAAAATTAATGTCGTGTTAGAAGCGTGGTGTGTGTGTGCTTTATACTAAATTTTTATTCAAGCTCAGCATTTCGGAACAGAACAAGTAATAATTTAAAACAATTCATATGGAGCACCCCACGCTTTTACCCCAATAATATTAATTTTCTCGTAAGTCATTTTATTCTTATATTAAGAATTATTTTTGTACTTGTTTTTCGATTAAACATAAAGCGTGTTCGAATTAAAAAGCGTGTTCCTTCGTTATTTTTAAACTATAATTTATTTTAAAATTGTGGAGCACCGCAACTCTTAAATGTTTGCTTTTCATAAGCACACTCTGCATGCTTTGAGGCATGTTTCATACATCTTTAAAGAATTTCTTTTATCCTTACAAAAGAAAAGAAAATCATGTTCGTACCTCTTTTTGAAAATAATGAGGATTGTGTGTTTATGTCTACATATATATATGCAAACACAAATCAAGCATGGTATAATATTAAGTCTTCCATTCTAATGTGACAGAGATAATATCGACTTTTTTGGATTATCATTCCATTTTCATTTCTCTTCAAGCAACAAATACAGCGTACCTTGTCAATTCCTGTTCTTTAAAGAATATTTTATGAAATCTAAAAATTCAGCTTTTTTCCAGTAAAAATTCCCACCTTGAACGCAAAGAAAATTTTACATTAGAAGTATTTTAGTACCTTGAACACAAAAATTGGATCTCTTAGAACACTAGTACTAATGTAATGTTACTATAAGAACTAAAAAGTGTGCAAATTAAAAATAGAAAGAAGAAAATACCATTTCCAGTACAGTGTTCGGGCAAATGGGTTGTGGACATAATTTGGTAAATACCATCTCCCGTTACAGGCCAACCGGTTAAGAGGTGAAGAACATTTTAAGTAAAAATTATAATTCGTTGCTACTGGTTTTCATGTGTCACATCTCAGTAATATTTATTTTACGAAAATACAGTTTAAAAAAAAATGTTTATTTTGACAGATGCTTCAGTATTTCAAATATATGTAATTTCTTTTTTCTAAGTATAACATAATCATCATAAAGATAAATTTGAAAGCCAAATATATTCAATCTTTTACCACAAAATAAATTAAAAGACAATTTGGGCGAAAAATTACATTTTTGATATAGTTGTATACCTTAAATGAAAAGTAAAACATTTAATTTTGTGTTTTTTTTCCTTTTAAGAATACACATAAGTATAGTTACAATTATTCACATTATTACTAAATGAACTCTTTAATTCTCACGTTAATTTGATGATTTGGATTTATTAACTGTGTCATGATTTTTCAAAACACCAAGAGTTGAAGTCAAAATAAACTTCTCTCGATATGTATTCGGCTATAGCAATACGATGCACTTACAAAAAATACCCCTTGAAATATTCTAGCATGGCATTTTGGAACTCCAGAACCGTGTTCGATTTAATATCTGTCATTGCACTTAAAGAATTGATAACTCTCTTTATGAAGAGTTTTGAATTTGTATTTAGGTCTTTAAAATTAAGAGAAAATGCATCTTAATGAAGTTCAAGATCTGAAATATTATACTGAGAAAGATTTTTGAACTAGTTTTTTTTTTTTTCGGCTACAAAATAGTAAATAAATTTCGTAAATTGCATCTCAATATATGATAAAAATATGTATCATTATAGACTACACAATCAAAAACTTGAACATATATATTGTTTGTTTGAAGCGGGACACCCCCGCCGAAACTAAAATTAGCACTCCAATAAAATTACTTATTTTAAATAATAATATAGAATTCAATATAATTCCTACGAATGCCTATTTAGGAAAAAAATAATTTCAAAACTGCTCTAAGTTTTTTTCTTTAACCAATTAGAAATAAATCACAATGACGCGTTCCTATATGCCACGCATGGTATTAAAGCAGTGCTTATTAAATCATAATTTTCATCTCACCCCTCTCCGTCAAATAACAATTTATTGATTCAAAAATACTATATTTTGACGTAAAAGCTACAATACGACTTTAAACTCTAAGGGGCCTCCGACGTATATGCACGCCTTGTTCTTAACTCATCCAAAGAGTTCACTGCCCCGACGCATATATACATTCCTTGAAGTAGGATCTTTTCTGTGCACTGCTATCCATAAAATTGTTCTGAAGGCTTTGAAATGCAATAAAAGAACCTTGGCAGTGTTTGCAAAATATTTAATTATTTCACAGGTTTTACTTATTTTTATTCCATTCCTTTTCTCCCCCAATACAATCACATACACGCGCATGCGCAGAAAACGGTGGCATTGAGTACGAATCACGTAACTTTTTAAATGACAATTAAGGGATTAATTATAAGCCATTCGCATTATCAATATAAGTGTGGATTTTTGAATATAATTTTATGAATGAAAAGTACATGGGATCACTGGTAATTAGTAAACTAGTTCTTTTCTTAGTATTGCTAAATTAATTATAAAGTACATTGTGCAGTACATTTGTAAAGGTATTATCAACATAAATGTGTATTGTATTTTTTGATTATGTCAAAAATATTTTGCTTGTTTACTTTTAATGAATGAATAATTTTGTAAAATAATCTTTTTTACATCTTTTCAATATCCTTGCACCCTCCTCGTTGAGTTATCCCGCCTCTCCAGGGGCGCGAGCCCCACAGTTTGAGAAACGCTGCATTAAAGAGCACAAATTATTGTAATTATTTGATCTTTTTGGAAATCTCTTGGTCTTTAAGCAAAGTTATAAGAAAAGAGCTCAAGTTTAGAAAATATTTCAGCTACACAGATGGAACACAAACACAGTCTTTTTTTTTTTTTCTTTTCTCGCAAAATGTACAAAGCAAAATTCCAGGTACCTTCGTCTATAAAAATATATATATATATATATATATATATATATATATATATATATATATATATATATATATATATATATATATATATATATATATATATATATATATATATATATATATATATATCGTTAAATTATTTAAATTATTTATTAGGATATGCATTACTTTTTTTCTTTCATGGAGCAAAATGGTCAATTTGTCTTTTCCTGCTTTGGGAGTTTCCTGTGTTTACTCAACTGAAAGGGCAAATAATCGTTCTGTTTGATCTGGAGTGGTATATTAGAGAGAAACTATTTTCTTCCCTTGGGTCAGAGTACGTGGTTCTAGATAATTGTACAGAAAATGAATCGTTTATAACTGATACGACCAATGCTTTTCCTATTATGTTTAGGTAGTAGTAAATGTGGTATTTTATATCATTGTACAAAAATATTCATTTTTGTCGATTCATTCGGTATCACCAATAAATACATGATGGTCAGATGTAGTTATTTATTAATGTAGCTTTGTTCATTCTTAATCCAAACCTTCCGATTAAAAGTTACGTAATTCGCTCTTCAGCACCGTCGTTTTTAACATAGGTGCACGTATGGGATGCATTGAGGGGGGCAAATTTTACTCTAAATTAAGTAAATCTTTTGCAGACACTGTCGAAGTAATTTTATTGCTTTCCGAAGCCTTCTGAACAGTTGTACTGATATCAGCGTAAGTACAAGATCGAACTTCGGAAAGACGTTTATCTACATTTTTTGTATCTTGTGAATTCCAATTTCTTCCTTCTTTAGCACTGTAGGTTCTAGTACTTCTTCACTTTTATTTTATTTTACTATATATATATATGCATGTGTGTGTCCTGGACAGTAAATGCATTAGTTGAGCAAGACGTACGTATACGCCAATGGCATTAGAGGAGTAACAGAGCATTGAAGAAGTCATTTGGTAAGAAATGTTCATATATTAAGGCAATTTTTGACTTGAATTATCAGTTGGCTAGCTCTCCTACAGTATTAATTAATTATTACAAGATCATAAAAGTTGGTGTTAATTCTTCAGAAAAAGTTTACCCTCCAGAACAAGTTAAGTATTTTTTTCGTTTCAGTGAATTTCCAGATTTCAGTCTGTTTCGACTAGTTACGTAAATATGCGAATCAAAGCAATTTCTTTGAAAATAGCTAACCGTTCTGCCTTTAAAACATGGCAAGAGGGCATAAAAGTGAATAATTGATAGATATTTTGCCTCCCCGTCATTAATTAATTCACCATTTTGGTGAATGTTCTTAAAACTGCGTCTGCAGAGGTAGCCGCCCTTATCCATTAAATTCGATATGGTAATTAAAAAATTTCCATTCTCACCAAAAAAATTCATAATCTCTAAAACTCTCCGAAAAATGCTGAGATCACATATAAGTCAAGGTGATTGGTGGAGTCTGTCTTAGGTTCTTCCTTTTATTTAGTGGGGTTTTCTTATGACATAATGCAAATAAAAAAAGTTTTTTTTACTTTGAATAAAAATATAAGTATAGGAATAGGATGAGTAAGGATTTTATATGTTGAATAAGAATATAAATATAGGGTTGATATATTTTTATTTAATGTGATAGATTTTTTTATTATAACATATATATTTTTTTTAAACATGATAGCACCGTTTCTCAAATTGTGATAAAAGTCGAAAATAAAAGATTATTAAAAAATAAATATTAATATACTCAAAAAGGGAGCAAAAGAAATAACCCTGACGTAATAAAAATAATATCTTGATTTACATACTTATACTTACAGTACTGCACAATGTATGTGGTAATACCTTATATATATATATATATATATATATATATATATATATATATATATATATATATATATATTAATAATTAATTAAGTAACATTTTAAGAATTACAATAGACTGATATGGACTTGTCTTGCTGAGCACATTTTTTTTCTAAGGAAGACGGCTGTCCAAATACCTGCAAATATTAATAATGTTTGATATAAGATAGAGAGCAACATTCTAGACTGTTTCTCTATTGACAATTGCATTTATAGAAATGGATGATTCGGGAAATAAATAATTAATTTAATAAAAACATATTTTGCAATCTATTCCAATATAAGAGCTAGAAAGGAAACATTAACATAATTCTTATCCTATTATTAAAAGGTAACCTACTTAAAATATATATTACTTAAAATAAACACATATAAAAATTAATAAATCTGATAATTTGCAAGCCTTTTAATTAAGACTATCTCTAGTGTTACAGTACATTTTTTTCTGTTTTCACTGTATAGTTATTGTATGGATATGATGCGATGAAAATTTTGATTGAAAATTGAATCAAAAATATTGAAAGTTTGAGAAGCACTGCATTATAGTATAAGATATATTAGAGACATTTAAAATTATTTATTAGTAACTATTATATTAATAGTAATGTAACTACTTTAGCTACATTATAAATAAAAAAGTGACCGTGGTTAGAGCATCGGACTCCAGACTGGAAGGCTGGGGTTCAATACCCGATGTCCCCAATGTTCCTCCGAGTACAAACGGAGTATGTGCTCGTTCAATCAGTGGGTTTGAAAGTCTTGTGGGCTTAGAAAGCGAGCGCAGGGGGACTGGAGAATATTTCCCTCCCCTTCTGTCCCATACCTAAATTGTGGAGGGGAAGATCGATGGTGTCGCCATCTATCGTAAAGATATATCGTCCCTTTGGGAATTTAAGCGAGCTAAATCGTGATGTCACCTATATGATGCTCAAGGCTAAGATCACTTACAGGCGTACATCTAGCCCCTTGCCATGCTGAATTTCGTTGGCCTCGATTTGACTACGTCAGAGAGGTGGCATTAGAAACAGCAACAACACAGATAAAAAATATTAATCTTTGAAGAATCAATGCTTAATGAATCTCCCAAATAAACACAAATTTTTACACTCATCCATCATCATCAATAAGGGTTTAAGCTATATTCCGCTAATGCTAAAGAATAGGGGCCGAACTCGGAATATTTGTTCAGATATAAAAGTACTCAAGCATTAATATTATTATCTGGTTACACTGTCCTGTATAGACTCACTTATTTTATCATACTTCTCATTTTTATCCGAGTTGACACATTTTTCTTTTATAAAATGTGTTTTGCATTTTTTTTCCCTATACCGTAATGCTAAATGAGCTATCCCGTCACATGTTAAAAGGAAAACTAATTATTTATTAAATATATAGAAATTTTAAAAATACTTTCTTATAAACAAATGCAAGAGTTACAATGTCACACATTTTTATAAAAATGGAGGCACTTTTTCTGTCCGAAAATGTACGCCGCGTCAAGTCCACGCTCTAGTACATATGGCGAAAACAGCATTAAGGGGACTCGGCACCTTTTTTCAATTTTTTTTTATTTAAGGGTTTTAAAATATTTTTTTGTATATTATTAACAGTTACTACTAAACTAAGAAATTTCACCATGAAAAAAATTTCTAAATTTAAAAAAAAATTTAAAATTTAAAGTTTTTAAAAATTTTTTACCGATTTTCAAAATTCTTCTTCTTTTACAATTATCATTATTTTGACACCAAAATTTTTTGGATTTATTAGACTATGAGTAATAACTTTAGGGATCGATTTTGCAACAAACAAATTAGTTTTGGAAAAAAAAATAAAATGTAAACATTAATGAAAAAAAAAGCTAAAAACATGACTTCTGCTACATTTTCTTTTATAAAATTTTTTTTTTATTCAAAATATTGAAAAATGGATCCCTAATTTAATTAAGCACATTGTAATAAAGATACACACCAAAATTCAAGTTGTTTGATAAATATCTGTAGAAGTTTTGTACTTTTAAAGACCATGATTTCATGAAAACTCGAACTGAGAAAATGCATTTTTAAGAATACCAATCAGCAAATATATATCAAAACAATGTCTAAATTTTGTAATAATTTTTCAATATGTTGTATAAATATATACCTTTAAAATAAAACATAATACAATTCAATTTCAAAATATTAAACAAAATATAAGCTTTTTAAAGTGCCTGTCTGTGAGCCCAAAATTACGAAAAATAGGAAATATCATTGTGACTTATTTTACAAGAAACATCTATGAAATATATTAAAAATAAATGAAATACATTAAATAAATGTAATAAAAATACATGAAATGTACAATAGAAAATTTAAAAGCTTTTATAAAAATAATTTGCTACTTAAATCAATATCTAAAATAAAATAAAGTAAAACAAATTTATGCTAAAATGTATTATTTTTTCAAAACAGGTTTGTTTTAAAATTGGCCTGCGCCATAAGTCATTCCTTCTCTCCTCCTAGCTAATAACTCTTTTTTTTATGTATTGCTTTTTTAATAAGTTTAAGAGCCAGCTTATTACTGGCATTTTGACGACGTTTTCTAAATTTTTGTTTTCGACAATCTAAGATAGTAGCAAGTGGTTTCGTTGAACCTCCAGTAGCTACACCTAATGCTTTCTGTGTTTCTACAATGGTGCGTACTGTACCCTTATTGTATTCGCAGACAGCTTCTGTTACTGCCCGCTTAACACGTCTTTTGTTTACGAAAATTTCTTTCGGACACTTTGCCCAAATCACGCTATGCAAACTTTCGTTTGCATTTTGTGTTCCACATCGAATGCATCTTTCTAACAATTCCTTAGATGCAAGTCTTTGATAAATTGGTAGAATTTTTGGAAGAAACTTTTCATTTATTGGTGTTCCTACATTTAATTTATGATTGTTAGGTTTTTCACCATTAGCAATCGCAGATTGGTAGAAACACCATGAGTTTTCTCCTGCAGGACACTTCGAATGTTGAGGTTTAGCATCTGTAGAAATGCTATATTGCTGTTTTCATAGCATTCACATTCCCTTTTTTTCTCAAAATAGCCTTTTGGTAGTAAGTAGTTAATTTTTTAATCGTGGCTTCTTTCAAACTACCATGAGCTTTACCACCTAAAAAGAAATACCTTGAGCACGACAGTCTTTTACAGTAGATCTCAAAGCTGTTCCTAACCGCTTACTAACATGATTAATACATTCTTCCTTTTTATCACAATGTCAGGTCCATACACTTTTTCTCGCACAAGTAGTTAAACGTTTTACAATCACCATCGGATAATACTGTGATATAACGGAATCCAAGTGATGTGGATCTTTTCCACAAGGTTAATGCAGCTTCCATTTCCATTGATGTAGATGAGCCCAAGTGATTTATATCACATTCGCTTTTATGTCCTTCTTACCATATGTTGAATTCAGCACTTGACTGGCCTAGCTTATTTTTTGCCACAGAGCAATGACGACACACCTTACTCATCACTTCAAAGTCAACAACATATCCGGTGAGCATATCTATAACACATCCTACACCGATAAGTGAGGTGTGACCACGAGTTGGCCACGTTCCATCAAAACTAACACTTAAGTCTGTGATTTCAGCTCCATTCTCGTACACATTTTTAATTTCTCGGTGGATTTCCGCAAATATGTTTTCAGATGCCAGAGTATATGCATTATCCAGCCGTCTCGCACACTTCCCATATGTAGTTGATGAAAAAGGATCTATATTCATCACCATACAAAATTTTTCTATAGCTGAATAACCTTTCCCAATATGTGAAAAAGCTTGAGTTATTCTCAAATTCACATCATGGCTGGTCTGAACAGACTTTAGAGATGTGTTTACAACAGTTTTGTTTTCATCACAATTGCTACACAATAGTTTTAAATTGTATGAAAATCCCAACTTGGCTCCAAGCTCCAGTTTCAAAGTTTGTTTTTCACAATATTGGCACTTTGCACTTCGAAGAAGATTGTTAACTTGGTTAAAGTCCACCAATATATAATTTCCAATAGCAGAGGTATCTTTTTTACCACAGTGTTCAATTTTTCCAGGCGTACATTTGAAAAAACTGAATTTTTGTTCACTTCACAATCAACTTTCGCTTTACACCATCGCTTTTCATTCATTTGCAAAGCACGTACTGAACGTTTTCTAAGAGGCATAATTGCGATAACAACAACTAATAAAATGAATGAATGTATGAATGAAGTAGCATTAAAATTATGATTTAAGTAGCATTAAAAAATGCTGTTTTAGGTTTCTATGAAGTTAAAAACTAATGAAACTAAAAATCACACAGCAAGCGAAAATGGCAAAGCTAATGTAAATAAACAACTTTGCTGATAGTTACAGTCACAGTTTAACGGATTCCTCTGCTTCTCTGTAGTTTTTAATGTAAAATAATGGATTTATTCTCAAGTAAAAAAATGTAAACATTGAGGTGGGCGTGGCCTTTAAACTGCTGACAGAGCTGTCAAAATATTTAAAATGCATTTTACTGCGTTTAAAATAATCAGATCGTTTCAAAACTTCCCCTCAATTGTACCAAAGGTATCAAACTACATTTTAAACTAAAAATTGAAAAAATCGATATTTTCATCGATTTTAAGTTTTTGAAAGGTGCCAAGTCTCCTTAAGCTAGATTCTCACAGTAGTATCAACTGAATTCTCGTAAGATAGAACACTTCTGTTGTTAGACAGCTTCACAATCCTCACATTGTCACACTTCGAACTTTCATCCAGAAAATGTTTGGATATAAACTAGACATTAGAGTATGTTCTATACTTTGGCATTCTGTTTGAGGAAGCACCAAACGTTGCAAAATGAACATGATCTCACGAAAATAAATAAAAATTGGTTAAGTAAAATATCTTTATATCAGACAACATATGAGTATATATTTAGATACAAATTTATGTGAACAGAATAATAAAACAGTAGATAAAACACTATATAACTGAAATTATTTCTCTTGTATTTTAAAAAAAAATGATAATTTATAAAAAAAAAAAAATTACGTGATACTGCAGATTTATTCAATACATTAAAATACTTCATGAACACTATTCTATATTTTGGATACATATCTGCCTTTCAAGTATATAATTCCTCAGCTCCATTTTTAACTTGCTGTTGGAATTATTTAGTAAATATTTTATTTTATCCTGCACAAATATGTAAAAAAGTCTTAGCAAAATTAAAATAGATTAATTAATACAATATTGTCTAGTATTTCTTGTGGAAGATTTTAATAAAGTAATGACTCATGTAATGGAAAACGTCAAGCGAATATAGTTATAGTTATTCGTACACAGACGTTTCATACAAAAATAATTTAGTGAACGTATCGTATACATTTCCGTATATAAGCTAATTCATGTATAAGTTAACGTTTTTTTCCGAAACAATTACACAGAACCAAAAGCCAGTACATAAGCAAATGTAAGAGGACAAGAAAGAAAAATACTTATTTTTTAATTATTTCTCCACGAGGTTGAAAGTATTGCCATACAGGTAAAACCAGTGAAATTCATTTCGAAATAAATGGTAATAAATAAAATGTTGGACACCACAGATGGTACTTTTGTATCTCATAATCATATGTAGAGCTTGAATATTTTTTCCATTCTTTTGTTGTATATTGAAAAAAAAAATGTTTTTTTTTATTTAAAAATGACATGTTTTATGCGTATTTTTTGCGCTGTGCTATTTTATTTATTTCTCTTTTTTGAAAAACAAACAAGAAGAGATATAAATGTGTACGGTGTTAGTGTTTCAAATTACACGACACTGAGTTTGCAGAAAATCCTAATAGCATGATTGTTTGTCATTTTATACCAAATGAGAAATAAATTAGCGAGAGGGGAAAAAGAAACCTCTTGGATTGGCGGGAATACCATAATCAAACGAAAAGAAGCACGTGGTCGTAGGAAAAAGAACGTGTGACTTGATGATCATATTATGCATTTGTACATCCCAATGAATGAACGAGAATTTTACGATTTATTCAGGAACATGGATTTTGGAACCGCATATTAAGATTTTTGGGGTCCCCCTCTTTTTTTTTTAAACAGAGGCTGCAATCAAAACTCTCAAAAACGTTAAAAGATAAAATTCATTGCGCATGACTAATAAAAAATGTAAAAAAAAAAAGAAAGTGTTTTCCCCTGAGATCGCTATGCCCGAAATTAGTGAATCCATATATAAGCCGAGCCCGTACTTAAGTTTTAGAAAAAGAAATTGTTATCGCCTTATATAAAAATATGCGGTACATGAGATGTACCTTACAGTACACGAGATTGTTCAATTAAAAATGCATCGTATTGCACGTGCGCAAATTAGGGTGACATAAATGCACTGTGCACTACTAATGTCAACTGAAAATGTTTAATATATAAAATTGTAACAACTACATTTATTACATTTACTTACTTCCCTTGATGATTAGTGGCAGCCAGGGGGCACCACCTGTTCTTTAGAAGCGGGAACTCGTTCTCCGCGCTTCTGCCCTGGATCGCTACCGGGGAAAGATGTGTACACGTGGAGTCAGGGAAAGCCTGTTTCCGTCCTTTAGTCCTTAAGCCATTTTCTGTAACGATAATGGATGTGTGTTGTTTTATTTAAGTGACCCCTTGTGTTGTGGAACGTAAGAACATTAAATAGTATTTGTTCCAGTAATGAAAATGCTTCTTCATTTCAACACAATGAATACACGACATGGGGGATTGTCATAGTGGCGCCCAACGTTCTAACCGGACCAGAAACCGAGATGCTGATCAACGCTTCCTTGAGTGTACATGTTGTTTTTCTTCGACCAACTGACCAAGTGTATGGAAATTTTAGTGTGTGTCGCCCCGACAGCCAAAGTTAAAGTGCTTGATTGTATCTGAAATCATCAGTTTTAATATCATCCTGATACTAACGTAAAAGTGCTCGTCTTTTAGAAAATTGTCAGTTTTCAGTATCATCCCGATGCTAAGGTGAAAGTGCTCGTCTTTCAGAAAATTGTCAGTTTTAGTATCATCCCGATACTAAGATGAAAGTGTTCGTCTTTTAGTTGGAAAATAATCGGTTTAGTATCATCCGGATACTAAGGTGAAAGTGCTTGAAAAGTGAGGAAATAATCCGAAGTGAAATTGTGTTGCTTTATGTGTTATGTTTTGAAGTGCGCGAGTGGTGTTTACAAGATATCTGCTATTTTGAAGAAAAACAATCTCTTCCCGAGATTATGTGTTACTGAAATCTTCACCTGTACTTGAACAAGAAAACGGAAATTAAATCTGTGAGTAGATGTAACAAATCTTTTGTACAATAATATTGAGGAATAAGATCATTTATCTTTTTTGAGATATTAGTATTTGTATATTTTGCTTCTATAATGCAATTTTTTTAATTATAATTATTTCAATCTACTGTTGAAAATAATTGTGAAATTCAAATAGTGAAAGATCATTTCTGCTTTCAGGAAGAAGTAACTGATATAACATTGTTGATAAATATGTATTGGTGCAATTTAAAATAATTGCTATATAATAATTTGCTGTAAATAATTACTATATAATAATTTGCTGTAAATAATTGCTATATTGAGTAAATGGTGAAATTCTTGGTTATTATTATTATAAGGATCTGTTGAATATATATATTTATTCTTTCTTAAAGTTAAATATTGAAATAAAAGGTAATTTCTGCTATCAAGCTGAGGGGAGAAACCTCATTTAATTATCAAACTTTGATATATGTAATGTTTTCAGATTTAGATATTTTTATTGTTTATATATATTTCATGAATCGATATATTTATAGCTTTCAAAAAGTTCTATTTGGTGATTTTAAATTTTATGTTTCTTGAGAATAGATTTGTTTAATTTGCATGAGTCACATCCTGTGATAGCGGAGTACTTGTTTGTTTGTGTATTTTATTCATTGCATTTCCGGTGTGTGTTTTTTTGAATTACGTAAGGAAGGTTTCATAAAATATATAAGTATTTCACAAGAAATATTTCTTTTTTTTTTTAAAAAAAAATGAATATTAAATAATCTTATATTCCTAATTGAATCACAGTGTGATACATTTAGCTTTTAAATGTTTTGTACTTATTAAGTATATATATATATATATATATATATATTTCACAACATAACATGTAATCACGTTTTTTTCAATATGCTATTGTGACTCATGATTAATTTTATATTTCATATACAGAAATTTATGGTGGTGTGGCTCAAAATAAACAAATGCTCTTTTTTCGAAGCTCACCAAAAAAAAATGGCAGTAACAATAAAATGCATAGTTTACATGAATTATAGTTAATGAACTTTAAAAACATTAATGTAAAAACGATTGCTACAACTTTTATTTTATAGAAAAGAACGTATATTTACGTTAGTGAGGAAAAATATAACCAAATATCGAAATTTCGTTTCTTTTCTGCGTGGTTGTGTTGATTTCTCAACAGTTGAATTTGGCAGTTTGGTGTGACATGTCAATAGAGTTTTAGAAAAATGTCTCAGAGACGTCGATTTTTACCCAATTCGTTAAGGTGGCGGGCAGTTGGATGGATGGAAATGGGGTTGTTGCAAGCTGATGCTTTTAAGCACGTTCAATGTGACAGTTTCGTAGTGTTGTTAGCGACTTTGGGTTCAATACCAATTGAAGATTCTGTTATTCCAGAAGACCTGTTCCAGGCCGACCACGAGCTACAACACCTGCAGTTAAAGACCGTTTTCTAGATCGGCACGAAGGAATAATTAAGAAAATGCCGCAGCTTTTGCAGACCACCTTAAAGCATCAGGAAGAATTTTGAAATCTCACGCTACGGTGCCGAAATATCAATGCAGGTCGTATGCAAGAAGACCAGTTGAGTGCGTGGGGAGGACAGCGAACTGAACCGCTTTAAGGAACTTTTCTTTAACAGCAACAATGACGTGCTGTTCAAAATCTAGTCCAGATTTACTGAATGAAGTGATCCAGGGCGTCTACTCTGATCTTAGGGAACAGCGCACTAGATACCATCAACCAACATTCTGTTGAGATTTGGGAACATTTAGTTATAAGGTGGTGGAATCACTGAAATTATCTTTTATTTTAAGGATTACGGTCCGTTTAGTCGGGGACCTGCATGTGTTTGGATTACATTTTCATTCGTAGGGAGTGGATTAGATATCGGGATGAGATCTTGATCCATTATTTTTTAGTCCGCCCATATGCTGCTGCTATTGGTAACGACTTCATTCTGATGGATGATAATGCTCCGAGGATTCCTCAACGAGCTCGGATTGTTGATTTTTGTTTTTTCTTCTGACATTATGATCACGGTTTTGGAACGAATGGAATGGCCACGTTCGATCTCCAATCGGGGAGGCCAATTTTATCCTCTAGCAACATCTTTGTACTATGGGGAGAGAGGTTTGCTTTAAATCCTCCTCCAAGGTCGTCACATAGCTGAAACAAGGTCATCTGTGTCTGAGTTCGCTTCCCTATTCCGGTGTCCGTACTTGCATTTTCTGAGATAAGCAGCATGGCAAAATTGATGCGGCCAATGCATTCAAGTTTTTCGCAGGCTGCGACACATTCGCTTATTAGAACCCATTTTGTATTGTTGATATGCCATTTACCACACTAAAACTGGTGTGATGTGCTATTTAGCTTTTTAAATGTTTTTCCGCAGAGATTGTATATTTTTTGTTATAAATTTTTATATATAGAGTGTATATAATATATATGACGCAGTCAATAAAAACATGTAATCACATATTTTCCAAATGCTTTTGTGACTCATTGATTAATTTTATATTAGACACAGATACAGTACCTTAATTTTGTGTATTTTATTTAGATTTTCTGAAGATCTTTTTGTAAAAAATGTTTTTGTTTATTCCTTTATATTGAATTTTTCTTTATATGTTTTTCTCTGCAGGGAAGGTAGTTGTTTAATGATTAGTTAATACGTATCCATTGATATTAGGAAAACCAGTTTAATTTATAACTTCCTGTATACTTTAAAACCTGAATCTAGTTTTAGTTTTAAAGACAAATATGGCTTTTCTCTCAAAAGGCAAGAAAAATAGACCTCTATAATTTAGCAAGTGAGCTACGAGTCTCTGTGACTTTAGAGGATAAAATAATTGATTTACGCGAAAAAATCACTTCATGTACATTCTTTCAGAATAATGAGCAGTTTGTGAAAGAGATGCTCGATAACATTGTTGATGAACGTAAATCACTTGAAATCGAAGCCTTAAAAGAAAATAGAACGGGAGGATAAGTTCCTTGCTGATCAGAGAGCATTTGAGCTTGAAAAGCTTAAATTACAAGCGCAAAATCCTCCAGCTTCCGTAGGTAATTCTTCTCAAATGGATTCTAACCCCCATGAGGCTGGATTTAAAAACAGTCTTGCCCACATTCATCCCTGATAAAAGATGACATATCATTGTTTTTAACAATGTTCGAAAGACAAATGAAGTTCCTAAATGTACCTGCCGATTTTTGGGTATCACACTTAATTGAGTCCTGCCAAGTGATATTGGCAGGTTAATTGCAAGAGAAACCGGAAGAGATGTTTAGAATTATGCTCACATTCACAATATTTTATTGCAAAGGTTCAAACTGACAGCTGACCGTTTCAGAGTCCTTTTTTGCCGACACCAGAAACAGGATCATTCCACGTGGAAAGATTTCTTTTTTGAGCTAAGAACCTTTTTCGAAGGTTGGCTAAAAGAATTAGAAATAGATTCATTTGAAACCTTGAAAGATCTTATCATAGCAGATCAAATAAAAAAGGTGTCCACCAGATTACAAGAATTATTTCCTAGACACTTGGGAAATACTGAATGATCCTGTTGTGTTAGCTGAAAAGCTGGACTCATACGAAAATGTTAAACCCTCTTCGCAAAAAATTAACAAAACTAAGCAACACTCGTTTTTCTAGGAACACAGGCAATCCGGAGTTTAGGAAGTCTCACTCATTCAAAGTTGAAAAGAATGTTTCGGGTAACCACAATAGTGCTTTTGCTAACCCTAGCTACATGCCAGCTCGGAATACCAACACCGGTTTTCATCCACCTATTTCTTGCTATGGTTGTGGCAACCCTGGATTTATAAAATCGAAATGTCCAAAATGCTCACAAAAAAGAGAGTGCCTCTGTCAACGCCATACACATGTTTACTTGTCTTACCTCCCCAGTAGCTCTACTTGACATCGAAGTCTATGAGGCTACAGGCACAGTTTGTGCTGATACAGGAGCCAGCCAGTCACTCGGGGGAGAATTAATGTTTAAATTCTTGAGAAATCGTGGACAAAAATTCTCAGAATTTCATCTTGCTATGTGCCTAGCTGATGGTCAACAATCCACATCCCTTGTTCAAAAAGCTACAGTACCAATCACCGTAGGTGGACGAACTTTCCAAATCGATTTAATTTTTTGCCACATGCAAAAAGGGTAACCGCACTCTTCTAGGTGTTGTCTTTTAAGGACATCAGAATCGTAATGGACATGCGTAACAATTTTGGTATTTTGGTGACAAACCAAGCTTCAGGATACCTTTTTCAAAAGATGTTCCTTTGCCTGTAGACGACAGTCATGTCGAAATAAATAGTAGTTCTTTTCCCACGAATTCGATTCCCAGTGAAATTCCATTACATAGCAACACTGTTGATGAAACTGAGACAAATGATCTCCATTTGCGAGAAGAAGAAGGACAGGCCCTAAATGTAGAAGAAAGAAATGATTTGATGGTCCTGCTTAATGAAAGTAAAGATGTTTTCAGACTAGGGGGAGAACCAACTCCATTCGTAAAACACTTTATAAACACAGGTGACCACCCACCAGTTTCAACTGCACCTTATAGACTATCTCCAAACAGGAAAGAACACTTAAGGAAAGAAATTGATAATCTTTTTGGCTCATAATATTATAGAAGAATGCGAGTCCCCATACGCAGCCCCAGTAGTTTTAGTACCCAAGTCTAATGGAACTGTTAGGTTGTGCATAGATTATCGTAAACTAAATGCGATTACTATACCTGACAAATATCCACTGCCCCTCATGGATGTTCTTTTACATGATGCTAAATCTACTGCTTTTATGTCTACCCTTGATTTAAAAAATCCGGTTATCATCAGGTAGAGGTCAATCCAGCGGACCAGGACAAGACTGCATTCGTTTGCCCTTTTGGTACATTTAGGTACAAAAGAATGCCATTTGGACTTCGCAATGCCCCAGCAACCTTTCAGCGTCTTATGGACCAGTTTCGTAATGGATTGCCAAATGTAAATATTCTGGTGTATTTAGACGATATCGTTGTGTTGTCTGAAACGTTTGAACAACACATTGAGGACTTAAGAATGGTCTTTGACAGACTTAAAAATTTAAATTATGTGCTAACAGAGAAAATGCAAGTTTGTTTGCTCTCGCGTGAAAATACTTTGGACTTTGATAACTCCTAAGGGAATAGAGGTGGATCAAGATAAAACTGCAGCGATACAAAAACATTCCTTCCCCGAGAAACCTAAAAGCAGCTACAGTCATTTTTACAGACCTGCTCATGGTATAGAAAATTCATCCCGAATTTTTCAGATATTGCTAGACCCTTTAGCAACTTGTCAAAGAAAAGTACTGCTTGAAATGGAGTGAAATTGAGCAACAAGCTTTCCAAACCCTCAAACAATGTTTAATAACCCCGCCAATATTGAGACAAGTTGATCCTAAAAAGCCTTTATCATCCAAACGGATGCAAGCAGTTACGCCCTCGGTGCAGTTCTCCTACAAGAAAAAGCCCCACCGATGAACAACCAGTAGAATATGCCAGTAGACTCTTGAGTTCTGCTGAAAAATTACCGACAACAGAGAGAGAAGCCTTGGCTGTAGTCTGGGCCTTAAACAAATTTAGAGGATATATTGAAGGGGCAGAAATTACAGTGGCATCGACCATCAACCTTTAAAGTGGCTGATGAATTTAACATCACCAACCGGAAGATTAGCCCGCGCGCGATGGGCACTTCAAATACAATCTTACAATCTGAAGATTGACTATTTTCCAGGGAAATGCAATTTTATTGCAGATATGCTTTCCAGGCCAGAATAGGAGATGAAGAAATTTGCGAATTAAAAACTATAATTATTGATTTCCCGACGAGAACTGCTAATGAGCTAAGAACAGAACAATTGAAGGACCTTGAGCTAAAAAAGATAGTTGATTGTTTTGAAAAAATCCCAACAAGGAGTTGACTTTGCCAATTGATTGGGAGAGGGGCGTGATGAATCAGGGAATACTGTACCCAGTACTCACCTCATGCTGAAGTTGAAGAAGCTGAACTAGTTGTCCCTACTCATGAGAGAGAGAAGATATTAAAATTGCACCATGATGCTCCTACCGCTGCACATTACGGTGCTGATGGTACCTTTTCCAGAATTTCCCTCGAAATATTACTGGACTGGTATGAGGAAATTTATTGCTGATTATGTGAAGAGCTGTTCAGAATGCATTAGATACAAAGCCACTAATCAGAAACCTGCAGGTCTTCTGCAGACCCCTGTTCCAGCTCAACGATTTGAGAGCATAGCTATTGATCTTTTTACCAGAAACGACCGAAGGTATGAATTGGATTTTCATAGTGGAGGATTACACAACAAAATGGGTAGAGTTATTCCCATTAAAGCAAGCTACTGCTAAAGAATGTGCCATGACCCTTTTAAATGAAGTCTTCCTAAGATACGGAGTGCCCCGTAGACTAATAAGTGACAATGGGACTCAATTCGTGAGTGCGGTGATGCAACAGTTATGTTTTGTCTTGATATCAATCAAAGTCTCATTCCCGTATATCACCCACAGGCAAATCCAGTCGAAAGAAAAAAATAGGATTTGAAACCTCGTTTGGCAATGATGGTAGGTAACAACCATACATTATGGATTGAAAAGCTACCAGCTATTAGGGTTTGCACTGAATACCTCAAAATGCGAGTCAACAGATCACACGGCAGCATACTTAATCTTCGCCAGAGAACTACGAACTTTGGACCAAGTAAATACTGATCTACGGTCTGTCATACATAACGATAATTTTGTGCCTGAATTTACACCCTATTTAAAACGTTTTGAAGGATACATATCACAAATTAAAGAAAACATTGAGATGAGTCAAGATTGTCAAAAAACACATATGCAGATAAATCACGTAGACCAAGTCCTAACTATAAAGTTAATGATCTGGTATGGGTAAAACTTCACCCATTAAGTAAAACGAGTCAGAACAGGAGTGCAAAACTCATGCCTAGGAAAGACGGGCCGTACATTGTGTTATCCCAGAGATATCCCACTACCTTTGTAGTAGCCAGTTGTGACAAACCTGACGAACCTTTAGGTGTCTACCATTCATCAGCTTTAACACCCTTTCTGAATGGCACAGAGACCCAGTCTCCTGTAGTACCTCTCAAGAAAAGAGGAAGGCCACGCAAACAGCCATTGATTCCTAGAGGAACTGCCGGAGAGAATGCCATAATGTTTGCTAGTACACCCCCTCGCCGAGACGGTCTTCAGCGGTGTAGGGGGAGAATGTAACAACTACATTGAAACCCTGCCTTCCCTTGATGATTAGTGGCAGCCAGGGGGGCACCACCTGTTCTTTTAGAAGCGGGAACTCGTTCTCCGCGCTCTTCTGCCCTGGATCGCTACCAGGGAAAGATGTGTACACGTGGAGTCAGGGAAAGCCTGTTTCCTCCTTTAGTCCTTAAGCCATTTTCTGTAACTATAATGGATGTGTGTTGTTTTATTTAAGTGACCCCTTGTGTTGTGGAACGTAAGAACATTAAATAGTATTTGTTCCAGTAATGAAAAGCTTCTTTTATTTCAACACAATGAATACATGACATGGGGGATTGT
>BMAU01014232.1:0-11803 GCA_019973935.1 Trichonephila clavipes
AAAACTTTTTATTTCTTTTTTTCTTTGAATAATAATGAATTCTTAAGCAGCTCTGCTGTAAAATATGATTTTGTAAGTTAGTTAGTTTCTGTTTTTGTGTCGATGGAATACAGATTAAATATCCTGGGCTCCAATCACCGATTAGTTACAGTACGGCTCAACTTTTTAAAAAGATAGACGACTTACATAAACGGTTCATTAAAATTTTAGATTCGAAATAAAAAAGTACAAAATTTCAAAGTATTTTTAAAAATGGAAATAGATGATCACGAAAGAATTCCAAAACTCCACATCTTTTTAAAAAGGCGATGTTCTTGACTAGAAAAGATAAAAATTTTGAAATTCAGATCGAAAGTTTATTCTAAAAATTAAATTATGCGTTTCAAAATATAGATTTATGGCTCTCAAAAATTTATTCCTTAAATAAGAAAAATAATTTTTAAGTGTTAACATAACATTGATTAGATAAACTTTATTATTTAAGATAAGTTTTACTTCGAAATACCAAAGACAATATAGAAATTATTACTTGGCGCTATCTCAGTTAGTTCTAATTCTAACTTCGTCCAGTGAGTGAGAGTTAATATTAACGTCGCACTGTTCAGCTACACGAGAGGGCTTTTGGCGACGGACCACGTAATTTTGAACTACGGTCAAGTGACGTGGACGACACCTGAGCTGGCACCCCCTCCTAACTACCACACCAACAACGTAGGAGCGTTTCAGCTCCTGACAGATTTAACGTGCATCGCTGCCCCACACGGCGGGTCTTTAGTGTACTGGGATCGAACCTGGGCGACAGGGCGCCGCTACGGTTGGATACCTTAACCACTGGGCTACCGCAGCCCCCCCAACTTCGTCAAAAGTAGCGTAGAATAAACTTAAAGTTAAAAACTAAAATTTAATTAGTTAATTAACATTTGAAAAAACTGGTAACATCAAAGAAGTGCCATCCACTACAAGTTAAAATGTATTTGAACTTCAAAAGGATGAATAAAAAGTATTTTATTAACAATTAAAAATTTGAAGAATATATATATATATATAGGGGAGAGAGTGAACTAATAGTAGGAATTGAATTGAAAAAATAAGCTATAACTAACGAAATTATATAGATATTCCCCTCGCGAACATTTCTTTGAGTATGAGCGCGTGAATAGAGGTGCAGGATTAACGGAAGAACTAGAAGCATACATAATCTTAATAAATCTTTGTTAAGATTTTGAACTTAAGCTTTTAACAAATTAGATTATAATAATATATGTGAGAGAATCTACGGTGGCAAAAACACAATATATATAATACCGAATTAACCTAACACGGACCACTATCAATAACTGCCTCTCTAAACTCAATTCCAATACTATTACAGATCCTAATATTAAATAGTCAATCCTACCTTCTGTAGTTACAGTTACGATCACAACAATCCTAGATGAGGCCTTGTACTTAATAGAGCGCAATGGTATGCACCTTCACTCAATGTATCTCTATCACGTATAATTTCTGCTAGTCGCCACGTAACGTTTTCCCCAAAAACTTCTTCTCGCTTGAACTGCGGGAATTATGTTTTACACATTCTAATTGTCACCGCTTACTCCCTAATCCTGATATTTAAAAAGCTTCTCCTAATTTTGCATCTTCTTTCACACTTCACTTCTTTGATTTGGTTGGAAAAGATATTGCTATTAATTCTGACCCCAAGGACATGTTAAAAGAAAAGACGCGTGAAACCCGTCACAATATGTTGTACAATCCCATTAGATTTTTGAAGAAAAAGAAAGTAGGACTCAAAGTTAAGTCTAAAAATATATCAGAAACATGCGTCATTCTGCGAATTTTAATGAATATATTTTGACTTGTTCAGTTAAAAGGATTTTTCTTACCATCACAACATACATTTTTATCCTTATAATCTACAATATAAAATTTCACCCAATTCAGCAAAAGTAATTTAAAGTTACTTTCAATCAGCAAACAAATATCTACTGTCTTTGAAATATATTTCTTATTTTTTGTGTTTCCCATATCTGATTAGACTTAAATTCCACTTCAAGAGATTTTTCTCAAACTCCTTTTAATACAGAATAAGAAGCATGATTCTTTCGATACCGATCACTCTGGGAAATTAAAAGTTAATGTAAGAGACAAAAAGAAAAAATGAGGCTTTCTTGGTAGAGAGGAAAATATAAGGTAAGGGTTTGTGACCTGTGTGTGTGTGAATTGGTTTATTAAACCTTCTGCAGGATATAATAAGTAAGCAATTGGGGAAGCAGTTTTTTTATATTGATGTATTCTGCAGATTGGGCTATGCCGGTATTGATCCAAGAAACGAAATCAAGCGTTGTGGGCAATAATTTTGTTGAGGTATTCTCGGTATTAATCGGTTCGCGGAGGAAAATATCTAACACCTCAGCTGGGGGAAGCAAAGAGAAGATTGATATTAAGTTACAGATGGTGAAGAGTTTGCCTGAAGTGTTTGTTGGACTGTAATACTCAAAGAACCAATAATATTAAATTAATTTTGCTTAGAATATTTGGTTTTTATCAAATAGTCTTTTTAATCCGAATATTCTGTTTTATTATTAGAGAATAGTTATTCATTCGATAAAATTAAAAATGTTTGCTTTCTTACGGTGTTTGAATAAAATACACTTTTTTAATTTTTGGAAAAAAAAAGCATTGATCAATGTTTTGAAGAATATATTTTCAATTTTAAAAGTAATTAGTTAAAATACTTTTTTAAATATATAACATTCTATTTTCTCAATCAAGTATTATTTAGTTCTAAACTATGCCATGAGTGAGTGATTGAATATTAACGTCGCACTGTTCAGCTACACGAGGGTTTTGGTGACGGACCACGTAATTTTTGCAAACTATGTTCAAGTGACGTGGATGATACCTGAGCTGGCACCCTCCTCTCCTAACTACCACACCACACCAACGGGAGGACGCTTCAGCTCTCGACAGATTTAACGTGCATCTCGCCATACACGGCGGGTCTTCAGTGGTACTGGCTCGAACTCATGACATGCCTGCCATGATCCGATACTTTGACAACTGGCAACCGCAGCTCTCTAAACTATGCAGTATATTCCTGTAGTAAACCAATAGCATAACTTATTAAGATAAAATAAATTTCTGCTTTTTCTTTCTTCAAAAAATTTACACGGAATCTATCTATCTATCCGGAATAAGAAAGAAATATTCCATTTTGTCCACTGTATTAACATATTCACTTACATATTTGTCACTGTAATAAGTTTTTAAATGAATGACTGACTGATTATTAACGTCGCATTATAAAGTAACGCTAGGGGCTATTAGGCCCTAATTCAAATGACGAAAACGTCACAAGCGCTCTAGTACCTCTCTCCGCGAACTACGTCAAGCCAGTGTGAAGATTTTCAGTACCGATAGATTTAACGAGCCTTATACTCTAAATGGAGGGTCTTTAGTGGCATCGTACTCGACTCATAACACGCCTGGCCTTGAGCGCCGTGGCCATGACCACTAGGCTACTATTGCGGTCAAAAAAACATTTTGATTTGAGATAATGAATTGTATAGCTTCATCCCATCAATGCAAGAAACATTTCACAGCTACGTTTTCTATTTTGTGTATAATTTTTATATAATTCACAGAGTATAGCTATTTTATGCCAAACCTTTTTTTTGATTGATTGATTGATTGAATATTAACGTCGCACTGTTCAGCTACACGAGGGCTTTTGGCGACGGACCACGTAATTTTGAACCATGGTCAGAGTGACGTGGACGACACCTGAGCTGGCACCCCCTCTCCTAACTACCACACCACACCAACGGGAGGACGTTTCAGCTCTCGACAGATTTAACGTGCATCGCTGCCCTACACGGCGGGTCTTTAGTGGTACTGGGCTCGAAACCGTGACAAAGCAAGCCACGGTCCGATACCTATACCACTCGGCTACCGCGGCCACAAACCTTTTTTGGAGTTTACACCTAAAGAATCGATTTTCATAAAAAGCCCCGGTATGGAAATTTTATGAGGAGTGAAATTTGTACAAGCATAAATAAAGAGAGCTTCGCTATGCTCTGCGCATACGCCAAATCACTGTTGGAAGGAAGGACTACTTTTTTGCTGTATGTAAAAAATTAGAATCCTTCTCTTCTTACAGAAATCAGACAAAAAAATAATTACATTTATTTCGCCACAATACGGTATATTTATTTCTCACAAAATATCGATACTGCGCATTTTTTACGATCCTTTCGAAAATGAGTCAATATCGATTCTTTTTTATGAATATAATTTTTCAGTCGTTCTGTACGGAGTTTTTATCATTATAATGAATCGACACTCTGTACTGAAAAAGCTCATACTTTGGTCTTTTAGAATCAGTAATTTAAAATATAAAAATGCATAAAACCTTTTTTTTTTTTTTTTTCTTTTTTTTTTTTTTGCTGTTTGATTTTATTTTGGGGGAACTTAATTTATTTTTATATTTATTTCTTTTGATTTGGGTTAAATTCTTCATATGTAAGATGTAAAAATCCTTCATATATTTTGTCTAAGCAATTAAACTTTACATATTTTGGATTGTGATAAATGCGCTTAATGATTTGTGCGCTTCATGATGTAATCTACAACATTTTTCTAGTTATCTTATTTTTGTTGGTACTTAAACGGATTATACAGTCGCCATTGTGAAATCAAAATACATCACCAAAAGTTGGGATATGAAGCCAATACTGGAAACCGTTTCCCTCGTATGGTGGAACATAATTCTAATGATGACAGCTTTTGGCGACATTTTTTGAACTGGCGATGTCTTTTGATTTGGCGAAATTGATCGACTGTATAATACTTAAATAATCTTTTTTGTTAAATAATATACGAAGTATTCGATTGTAATACATCAATCTTTAAAAATGCATATTGAAATTTATATTATTATCATTAAAAGCAATGATTTATGTTACAGTACACTAATAAAAGAATAATATTTCTTATTGGCTTGGAAAAACTTCGAGTTTAAACACATCAAGTACTTACTTCAATAAGATAAATAACGTTTCTTTTCATAAATGAAATAATATATCTCTTACGTTTAAGAAAACATTCAAAACAATCTCATATGAAGTACATTAGAGATAACCCCATTCAGAATTTCAAGAATCTTTCTTCAAAGGGGTCAACTTTTTGTGTGTATCTATTCACTGTTTCTTAAGATAAGAGCGCATTTTTTTTATTGTGAATAACAGCAATAAAAGATTGCAGGGATAAAGATTTGAACTCAATGACTTTAACTTATTTAAGTAATAACAAGTACAGATATACATGAGTGTTCCAGTTTCTACATTGACAATAGTTTTCTTAGATAAAATGATGTAAGTGTATAAAAATGTATGGTATCCTCTGAGTAGGTGCGTGTGATGAAAGAATATAATCTTATTTCTTTTTTCCCTCTATTGAGGTACTAAAGGGATTAATAGAGACGAAAAAAGGAATGATTTTTCTCAGTTTGGAGGTGGCCACATATTTATAAAATGAAGAAAGGAAAATTCTTTTTTAAATGATTGTTTAATAAGGAAGTGGAAGATATTATTTGATATAAATTTTGGGGAAAAAAACAATGTTATTTTAAAGTTAATTCTGTAAAAGAAGAAATTTATTGTCTTTCAATTTCTGTATACCGTATGATGAGTTTTCATTTAATGTTAATAAAAAATCCTTGTATTACTAGCTGCATGATCGGGGTGTTGCACGGGTTCCTTCAAGTGTATAGCTTTTTGCGTAGAAAAAAAAAAAATTTCCCCTTTCTCACTTGGTGTCAGAACTTCCCTGATGTGTGTTTGGGTGTTTTATATATTAATGTCATCAAATTTCCCTTTTATGAATTATCTTCCGCGTTTTGCCCCGTCGGACGAAATGTTTCCCCTCCATTTAGATTAGCGTTTCATGGGTTTCTTCCGGAGAGTAGAATTTTATCCCTACAGTTAAAAATTTCGTTCTTCCTCTCGACGCTAACACTTCTAGATATGTGAGATGTGTGATTTCTATATTCATGTCATTAAAATTCCCTTTTCCAAAATTTCTCCACTTCTTTTCCCTTGTAAAACAGGTAACTTTTCTCCTCCTTTTGCCCGGCGTTGCACCGCCTTTTTCAGTATAAAACTCTTTTTCCCTCTTTGTTTCCCTACGGATAAGCTCTTTCTTCAAATTTATATTTTCGATTTATAATTTACAAAACTAATCTAGTTTTATTCACAAGACAATGCGCGATTTTATTATTAAATAATTTACTAATGAATAATAGAAAACAATATTACTTTAGTTTTTTAAAAACTGCTAATTAATACCGTTTTCGTTAAATAATTAATAAAAAATATCCATGTATTATTCACTAGAGATTTTAATTTAGCATGAAGTATACTTTTTCGTTCAATGATTGACTTAAATACAATTCTATTGTAACATAAGTATTTAAAGTTTCTTAACTATTTTAAAAATAAATAGCATAGTTCTTCAATTTAAATAGAACAAATATTGATACAATTTAAACTATATTTTCCCTAATCTATTTAATTCATGTTTTCATCAATGCCTTAATACCGTACAATGTATAAATAAAGGTTTTAAAAAGTAAATCAGAATACATTAAATATTTTGTGTGCGTGATCATTTTTATATCGCTTTTTCTTAAACTACATTATTTTTATCTTCTTAATTTTATGAAGGAAATTAACTATCACGAAGTATTTAAACTTTTGCTACATAATTTTTTTATTTTATTTTGAATAGAGGTAGGAGACAGAAAATAGTGATAAAAATATGTTCCGTGGGCTGCGGTAGCCCAGTGGTTAAGGTATCCAACCAATGGCAGGCATGTCATGAGTTCGATCCCAGTACCACTAAAGACCCGCCGTGTAGGCAGCGATGCACGTTAAATCTGTCGAGAGCTGAAACGTCCTCCCGTTGGTGTGGTGTGGTAGTTAGGAGAGGGGTGCCAGCTCAGGTGTCGTCCACGTCACTTGACCATGGTTCAAAATTACGTGGTCCGTCGCCAAAAAGCCCTCGTGTAGCTGAACAGTGCGACGTTAATATTAACTCACTCACTCACTCACTCAAAATATGTTCCGTAAAATATATTCTCAGATATAAAAAATTAGTGAGAAAATAATAATCATCTTAAAGTTAAATTCTTGCAGTTTATATAAAATCATTTTTATCCACTACTGTGTGGGAGTGTGGCTCAACTTTTTCTACATCAATGAGCTGTTTGTTTATAAGAAGAAAATAAATTTAGCAAAGAAAATTTTTAAAAAATCTGGATTTTTTGAGCTTATTCTCAATTTGTATTTCTTTTTGTGATACGTATTTTTTGAAATCTGCACAAGTTCTGTTTTTTTTAAGTTTACATGAAATGAATCATCACGCAAGGATATTTTTTGTAATCAGAAAAACAAAGAAATAACTCAAGAAGTAAATGCACTGTAAATCTTCTTGTAACAATAATTGTTTAACTGTGGTCTGGCTCTTAACAGTGTGGTCCGTGGACCCCCAGGGGTCCCTAACGTCTCTTTCTAGGGGGTCAGGAAGGTCTCTCAGTTAATGTTAAGATTTTTCAATTTTACAGACTCTGAAAAGCCTCGTAGAAAAATTGAAAGATGTGTGTGCCATCCTATACTAGCTCACTAAGTAGTGTGAAAAAAACTGTACTAGAGCATATATTTCTATTAAGAATATTAATTCAGGGAGGGGTGCTCAAAATCTTTGGGGTCTGCGATGTCAGACTAATACATTAAGGGGGGATGGTGATCAAAAGTTTAAGAACCGCTAATTTAACTAATAAAATAAATATACCAAATATTTATTTCCAAGTTTATAATTTTATCAAGAAATACCATAATCCTTAACAAACCCTATTGTTAAATGTGCAATGGAATGTAAACATAAAACATTTTGAATTATCTAAACTAATGAATGTATGAAGTATTTAATTTGTTCGCCGAACAAAGAGACCATTCGAAAACTTGCGAGTAAATTTATTTCCTTTTTTTTAAAACTTAATCATCTGCACGAGTCTTAATATCCATCCGATAATAAACTTAGATATATTCACAAATAAAACGTTTTGTGTTTACAAAGCTTTTACTTCAAAGCAGCGAATCTATCGAATGTTTACTACGTTACGTGAATCTAATCTCGGAAGTATTACTGCATCCATTAAGCGTTTGATGTCTTCCTTGGAGGTAATGAGAACTTTAATTTACCGTAATGCTTTCAAGATGTCATAAAACTCCAATACTCGTCTCTTTATTCTGACTAAAATATCAGATAAGTGACCCTTGTGGTTTATTATTGTCGCTGTAATAATGTTACTTCTCTTCTCTCTCTCTCTTATGTATATGTTACTGTTAAAGTGTATAATTCAGTTACTTCATAGAATAACTAGATTTTTAATGAAATAACTAGACACAAGTCGGTTGAAGTAAATAATAGAAGAAAAATGTCACACTTTACCTAGTTATTCCATGAAATAACTAGTTACTCTCTAAAAATGAATAATGACAGACTGTTAAAAAAAGTGAAAAATAAGCAATTTTTCAAAGTTATTTTATAAACTAATTGATCATAAATAGTAAAAAAATTCTCTAAAAATACATATTATCCCTATTGCGGAAGATTAATTGATAAATAATAAGGAAAAGTAAATGATATTACTTATTATATATATATATATATATATATAAGGGTGTGTGTTTTGCATCTGGTAAGTTTAATTAACTTTTCTCCTTGAACTTCAAGGATATCATATAATGCTGGTGCAACCAATAGTCACGTGGTGGTACTATTTTTCTGTGTTGTTTTAGCACTTTTTACTTCCTGCTGTCAAAGTTCATAATTTTTTCTCGAGTAAGTGCAGTGCTTTTTCCTTGGTCTCATACTTATTAGTAAAAGTTTCAAATCTTTCTTATTTACAGGATAGTATTCCATTCTTGCAGGAAGTGTTGCTTTGAAAAACACACAGGTTGCAAAAATATTTGTTAATAACCAAAACGCAAATCTAACACATATACACCGCCTAAATTCGTTAAGAACAACGGAATCAAGCGTACACACTCACACGTTATTCCAAAGCATCTATAAGCGGTTCAAAACTGATTAAAAGATGCTAGGATCGATTCAAAGAACTTGTATTTCATGTTTTAATACTTGTATTTCATACTTTTCTTATTAGAGTGCTGTATTTCATACTTTAATGATCAAATAATCGTTATTCTTTGAATACTAGTTAAATCGAAAAATTCAACAATTTTAAAAAACTTTAACTGACTTGTCCAGTTATTTCATGAAATACCTAGTTAGTCTATGAAATAAGGGATTTCTACAATTTTCGGTTACATATGTAATAGCAAAATTGTTTTTAAATTTTACGAATTTATATAAAACCGATGGTATTCACATCGATTGATTATTAATCTCACAACTGAAACAGCATCAAGAGTTGGTTGCACGTTAATTGCAATTTTGAACCTCGGGCAAGTGACTAGATGATTTTTGACCTTCCACTTTCCTAAATTTCCAAATCACACTAATCCTTGAAGACTTAGAGAATTTAACAGATTTTAATGTATATCAGAACGTCTTTTGCATGGCTGAGTCTTTAGTGTCAAAAGAATTCAAAAACATATCAGAAACAAAAAGTCAGAGCCACGAAAGCATAACCATGATTTCTCCGTTACCGTAGCCAATAAAAAACAATGAAAAATTATTGAAATTTTTTATAGTAAGAGTTTGAGCATCCTTTTTTATTTATTTATTCTTAAAATTTATATTCAGTTATGTTAATGTTTGTGATTCAGTTAAGATAAATCATCATAGCGCCAAACGTAATTTTCCTTCTGTCATACAAATACAGAAAAAAATTTCTTTGTGTCTGAATTCCTCTATTAGATTTTTGTAATTATGCTAGTGTCTTTGGTATTTTTAATCATGCAAATTTCTATTGAAATTAAACATTGATATGATTCATAAAGATTTAATAAGCGTTAAGGAGTTGTGAATCAATTACTTTTTACTAAATATAATACATTCAATAGATTTTTGGTTTCATTTATAGTTATAGAAAAAAACAATTTTTTCTTTAACTATGATTGACGGGTATGAGATATTTACAAGATACAAATTTCTATTTAGGGAAAATTCAATAGAAAAACTAAAAAAAATTCAATTTTACCTTAGTCGCAAATTTTTTCTGATTTTGTGTATGTTCTCTCTTTCTTTATATACTTTTAATTGCTTATGTATATTTGTTTATATTTTAGTTTCTTAAAAAAACATTTTTTAAAGATATTTTAATGCCTTTTAAGGGATAAGAGGATTAATTAGAAAAACCAAGTAGTACTAAACAACTTTTTCGTGCTTAATAATTACCAATCCCATTTAAGCATACCCCATGATCCTAGTGCTCAACATTCTTATATCTAAAGCTGCTATTCACTCATACTCTTACACGCATTCACTCTTATGCACGGATATTACCACTCGCCACATACACAACATAACGCCCGCTCGTATATATAGCATCACTCACTCCGCTACACCTATGCATCGTTCATTCTGATACACCTATTGCATCACGTGCTGTTATGCACGCAAAGCATTGCTCACACAATATCTCCATTACTCATTCTGATGCATCTGCGGCATCACTATCCGGTACATCCGTAGTATTACACACTAACTCACTCAATCACACGCACAAACACGCGTGCACACACACATATAAAATCTTCACTCACATTCTATTTTTCTTGCTTTCTAAATGTAATTTAACTAAAGAAAACTAAGTATATCTTCATTTGTCCAGTTCTATGCATGCACGTACTTAACTCACACACTGCATTATAAAGGGTGTTTTTTTAGAGGTATAGAACTTTAAATGCAATAAACAACGATATTATTCGATTGACATGAATTTTTATTCCAAAGATAATCTTGTGACATTACATTTTAATATGATTTCTGGCATAGGACTGCCACGGCTGGCTCGGATGTAGTCAATATGGACGTCCATTTTCGATGACTTTTCAACATTTGTGGCCGTATATCGGCAATAACACGGCGAATGTTGTCTTCCAAATGGTCAAGCGTTTGTTGTAGCTTATCCGCATAGACCAATGGCTTTACATAGCTCCACAGAAAATAGTCTAGCGGTGTTAAATCACAAGATCTTGGAGGCCAATTCACAGGTCCAAACGTGAAATTAGGCGGTCACCAAACGTGTCTTTCAATAAATCGATTGTGGCACGAGCTGTGTGACATGTTGCGCCGTTTTGTTGGAACCACAGCCCTGGATATCATGATTATTCAATTCAGGAATGAAAAGTTAGTAATCATGGCTCTATACCACGATCACTATTGACTGTAACGTTGTGACCTTCATCGTTTTTGAAGAAGTACGGATCAATGATTCCACCAGCCCATAAAGCGCGCAAACAGTCGTTTTTCTGGATGTAACGGTGTTTTGACATACACGTGGATTAGCTTCACCCAAATGCGGCAGTTTTGTTTGTTGACGTAGCCATTCAACCAGAAGTGCGCTTCATCGCTAAACAAAATTCGCTTATGAACGTATTCCGCACAGAACCATTATTTTTCGAAATAAAATTGTGACAATTTGAAAGCGTTGTTCAGGCGTGAGTCTATTCATGATGAATTGCCAAATCAAACTGAGAATAAATCACTTGACAGCTGTTAAATCGGTCGCCAACTTAAATGCCAACTTAACACAGTGCCACAGTGTCTTTTG
>BMAU01014234.1:0-180000 GCA_019973935.1 Trichonephila clavipes
AATATTGTACATTATTATTTATGAATAAATCCTTTAACAAAATTAATTTTTCAAGTAAATTTCAAAAATATCAATCCTTTTTTTCCTATTAAAAATATTATTATTAAAAAGGCTTTCAAATACAACAAGAAACTTGGTAGATTTATTATTAATTATTATCAAATCTCGGAGCTCCTAAGTTCAGAATCATGTAAATGCAATCTATATCGAGACTATATTGATGATTATCATCAGCACATTGTCACAGGAGACCTTAGCATCGTGAAAGATGATTTGTTAAGAAATTTTATGGAAAAAGGTACCGGTTTTAGACTGATGATCACAAAAATAAATCTAATGTTATGAAACAAATCATAAAAGATTTAGATAAATTCTACCTTAAAATGGCAATTAAATACGGAATGCCGATTGAAGCATTCAATCATTTTAGATCTTATGTGGCAACAGAAATTGGGAATTAGATTTTATTGTTGAAAATGAAATTATGTATAAAGATCTTAAATCATCAATAGTAAATATCCAAAATGACTTCGTTATTACATATGTTGATAAAGTCTCTGCTAATTATGCCATAATTTGTAATGTTAAAAATGACCAAGTTTAAGGAACATTTTTTAAAAATTGGCTGTTTGTACAGTCATGAATTTTTTTTGTGTATTCATTGTATTGTTTTTATTATTTTAATGGGAGCATTTTTCAAAATTTTGATTAGTCTTTTTAAAAAAAATTCATATGTGGAGTAACACGTCAAAAATTTTAAAACGATGAAAATTCTTGTACATTTTAATCCATAAATATTTTTTGAATAATATTTTTGACAAAATCTCTCATTAAAATATTTATTTGTATAGTGTTAACATATGTGCAAAGTTTCAAGGCTGTAAAATAAGTAGTTTTTTCAAAACTGTTCCTTTTGTGTTGAAATTTACACTTTTGAGAAATAGTGATTTAAAGTACAAACTTACTATTAGCTAATGCATACCAGAACTATAACTTGGATTGTGCTAGTGTCTTCTGCAAGATCATCTTCTTGCCTACATTTTAATTGTTTGTTTTTAATTCTGGCTTCTTTGGTTCATTGTAAAACTGACTATTCTGCTTTCCTAATACACGGATGATCTACTTTTGCAATGCTCGACATTGGTAAAATTCAGATGTTGAATGTTTAATACATCTAAAACTTTCGATTTGGTAATGAAGCTTTGATTATATAAGTATATAGCTTCATGTACTATAGTTTTTGAAGTTCCCAATTGCACAAATACAGTTTTTGGAATTATACACTAAAAACTATTTCCGGTTTCACTAATATTTTGAGTTTTATCAAGCAAGCATTCAGATAAATGTTCAAGATTAGTGACCTCTAAATACTTTGTTTATGTAATTCCTAATTACAATAGGTAAGTCGTGTTTATGTTTGTATGTGTAACCTTTCAGTATGTGGACATATTAAATCTACACCACAAGTAAAATCCCATGGGGCATAAACCGTGTCGTAGATTCAAACCTGTGAACATTTTATCAAAAATTATAGCCCGTATAGCTTGCCTTATGGCTGACAAATTTTCCGAGTTGTTTTGAACAGCCAAAACATAGCAACTTTGCAATTTGTTTATTTCAGCATCTGTCAAGCCATTACGGCATCCTAGAGATTTTTTGTCTTTAAGCTTTCTGTCTTTTAATTTTAATTTTAAGGCCATAAGTCATGTCCCCATCATTTTCTCAACATGATTAACACATTCTAATTGTTCAATATTGACATATCTTTAGATTCTAAAACTGATTTGTATGCTTTAGAGTTCCCATATAGTCCGAATATTGTGTATATCGTAAATTGTGTAATGTCTGCGAGTGATAAGAGATACAAAAAAAAAAAAGTGCACCTCTTCAACTTCCATTCCCCTACTATTTTCAATGTAACTTGCCGAACACTCATTGCTATGTACATCGCTGTTAAAATTACACAAACATTTCTGCGATAATATTTTAGCATCAACAACTTTCCCAGTGTCCAAACTAACTGCCGTAACAACACCATTTAGAAATATATAGCTTATTTTTAGCCAGGTACCATTGATAGCCACTGGTACATTTGGTTATCCATTATTAAATATTGTTTCGGCAGCAGCTAAAGCCATATAGACACTTTGGTTACTTTCTCTGTCACATTATTTAATGTATGCATGGAATCATAAAACCACTATGGTGTAAGTGACAAATGCATAACTCCGCAAAATATTTTTGCAACTGCTACTTTTTAAATAGACCTCATAGCATATGAAATTCTATTGTGTCCACTTCATATAATTTTGTACCTTTTTTGATTTACTGTTTTAGAAAACCTGGTAATAAGAAATGTTCGAATAATACCACAAAAGTTACAACATATTAACAATTTTGTAGCCAAACCCTAGATTTGGTGACCAAAATTTATGTGAATACCTTGGTTTTTACATTAATTTTATGTAATTAATTTTGTTTCAAAGCACAAAAGAACAGTATAATGTCAGGAATTTCACAGAAACATTCAAATGAATCTAAAAAGAAACATACTCTTTATTAAACTTACCTAACTTAGATTTTAAAGCTGATTTATTTATGTTGAAATTGTCTGACTTATCAAAATTTAAATCCATAAAAGTTTGGAATGTTGTACATTTCTTTCCAAACTCTTGCATTTTTAAACATTTTATTACTTAACAGAGTTTAAAAAACGTTTTGTAAATGTTTTATTAATGTTTTTGATGGAAAACACTATTGAAAACGATCGCAGAAATCCGTTGCATTTAAGGAGGTAAAAAATAGGCTGTAAGTAAACAAACATCTATAACTATTCACTTCACTTCTTTCCTGGATAAGCTGCTGATCAAAATAAATTCTTTTAATCAATTTAAACCATTTGATAAGGCTGAAAAGTAGCATGTGTCTTTTCTTTTGATTTGAGAGGGCGTGGCAGTCAGCGGTTTTGGGGTTTGACAGATGTAAACAACTTTTAAAAAAAATATTAAAAATACTTCTAATTAAGCTAGAGCAAAAATTTAAACTGCATTAGACAGAAAAAGAATGGTATTTTATGTTTCAATCAAAATTGAAAAATCGATTATTTCATGGATTTTCGTGAAGTGACCCCATTAAATGTGATAATAAAGTACTTTGACGCGTTCTAAAGTGGCATTACGACTTTAATTATACATCGTAAATTATCAAGATAAGCATTACATTTTGTATATGTTACATTTAAGTAATATATATTTTAAATAAATTACTTTAAATAATATGTTTTTAAAAATCTTCCGTTTTTGACTTTTTGGTATGTGTGTACCCCTCATGTAGGGTTATCACAATCCCTTTGGGGGGCAGGCCCTACAGTTTGAGAATCCCTGTATTATACACAGTTAAGGCTGGTCTTAATATCCAACATATTTTGCTTCGTACATGGAATAAAATAAGTTGAATATCGTTCTAGGTATTCTATTGGGAGTTCCAGTCACTCATGACCCGTCCAAACTATGTCTATCACCTCGTAAAGATCCATATTTACACAAATTGTAATACAAATTACCAAACATCTGGTTGTCCGGTGCATCTCTTTGTGGGTACCTTACGAGATGAATCTTTCTACTAATCTTGCATTTCCTTCAGCCAATTCGTAAATCAGGTGCACGTCTGCCAGTAGAGTGTTTGCAAAACGTTCTATACTCCATAGCGAGAGATGGCGGCTCAAATGACTGTTTTCTTAAATAATCTTTTGAACAAAGCCACCTAGTGCCGAACTATGTTTCCCAGCATGAGTTGGTATGCAAATCTGAATACTAATAATATCCCTACCTCCACTTAAAATTTGTCCCTATGAACCTGGGACAACCTGTATACATACCGAATCTCTATTTCAGTTTCGATTTCTCGAGAGTGGTTACCTATAATTCATTACGTTCCCGAGCTCTCCAAGGCATTCGTGATACTTAATTATTTCGTTTACCTTCCAAACTTAAAGCTAAAGTTGTTCAAAAAGTGCTGCGTTGTCAAATTTTGTAGTGAGATGTTTTGAGGTGAATACTACATCATCTATCTATACTGATCAATCATCTTACAGATTTATAATGATGTGAGTGAAACGTGTTCTGTAAACATTCTTGATCGGTGCATATAACCTTTTATACGTCAATAGCTTTGTTCGTTTGTCTTGTTATAGCATCTATAAATAGTATTAAAACTAGATTTTTAAAAAAAAGTCTAACACATTTTGAAGTATAACATTTGATACATATTATAATGCATTTACTTATTTTTGTTCAGAAACATTGTACAAAAATAAGTACAGTTTAATTTAACCTTGCTCAAAATAAACTAACTATCTCTAATTATATTACATATAGTCTGGTATGCTGCTATCAGATATATAAAGTTAGAAATAAATATTTATATGTATTAAAAATACTTATGGCGTGTTACTTTTGAGCACTTCCTACCAGAAATTTCATGGGAATGTGAAATAAATGGCAAAATCTCACCCGTCATTTTGACCGGTGCGAGAACTGGTTAAATGTTACGAATTCATACGAAATACTTTTCATTTTATTTATGTTGGTAATGCAATTATCAATCAGAAAACTTTTTTAATGTAAAGCTTTCCAACAGTTCGCAATAAAAAATAAATTAGAAAAAAAAGATGGAAATCCATTTTTTAAAACTATTTTCAATTTTTCTTTACTATCATCCTTAATAATGGCACTCAAAATAGATTTCACTTTTTTCTTCATGAAATCGAGTTTGCGTCTAATTTAAACTTTTGCCATTCGAGAGAAAGCAGAAACTGATTTAATGTAAGATATTGACTTTCGATACTCAAATAACTAAAAGCTACTTTTAGTAAGAAAAGTGAAAAATCATGTGTAATTTTCTTTTGCTAAAGACCGATTCTTATTCAAACCACTTTCCATCTTGAATGCCAGCCAATAACGATTGTGTGTCAAAAGGCATAGTTTAAAGAGCCACTAAGGAAAGGAGAAGAAGAAAAACGATGAACTTCCACTGTCAAATGAAATAGAAAAGGAAGTTAGAAAGTTTCTTCGAGTTGTGAGAATGAATGAAAATGATAGATTCTTATTTCATCAGTGACAATCTAGTATTAAAGGTCCGATTCTTCAATCATTTGTTCACCGTTCTCCAATCAAAGGAACCGTCTATGGATTTCTTTTGTTTCAATAATATGTACTTTTATTGGATCCAGTTATCACTATTATTAATTACGTCCTTATAGTTAATAAATTTGAAAATCAATCTTTTCCAAATGGATGTTCATTGAAAATTAATTATGAACAGTAATTATTTTTATTCATTTCCGATTAAGAAATGAGCTTATTATAGAGAAAACTAGCAGTTCATTAAGGGGAAAGTGAATGATTTCCTTCCCTGTTTTAAATATAACAATTATAAATAACGTTATAATTTTGAGGAGTTTCAGAAATCTCAGTTAAAAACATCCATTTCTTATAAAAAAAGGAACAAATATTTTTAGAAATTAACTACACACACACATGTGTATACATAGGTTCTAAAATGTGCCGTAATCTATGATTTCTATGCATTAAATCTCCGATTAGTCAGATTCGGTAGCTGATGCAATATTGCATCATCTCACCATGCAATACGTGAAAATGGAACTTTTTGAGGACGTGTAGTTGTGAATTATGCTTTTTATTAGAAAGGTAAATAGAAATAATTCCCGCAAAATACAGCGTATAATTTATTATGACGACAATTTTTAATTTTAAGGTATATTTATTTGTCGTACAACGCGCACTTCCTTTTACGAAGAAACCTGTAATGTACACGAGCAATGATTTTAATGTTATTTATTGGCAGTTTTATTCCCAGTTTTTGTAAAAAAAATAGCATACTTCTAGATTTACTACCCTTTAAGTTCTTAAGGCATGTATTTTCCTTTAAATAAACAGTATTTCAATATATGTAGAATTCTAATTTTTTTCAATGCAAGAAATATTTGCTATTAGACAGTAGTACAATATCACACCCTTGGCTTTAAGAAGCAATATTTCATATTTAAACAAAGTTTTGAGACAAGTCAGCCTTCACCTGTAATTTGCATGTACTCTGAGCCATGAAATATTAAGAGAAATGTAATTAATACAAATAAGATGCACAATAATATTAATATAAAATGATACAATTTTAAAGTCTACAAATATTTATTAGTATACAGTTAAAATCTATGCAACAGAACTAGATTATAGAACTTACTTCATGCGCACAACCCCCTTGCGATGTTTCTGGCAGTTACAAAGGAGGAAAATTAGTAAATTATGATAAAAAAATATATATATATATATATATATTATTTTGTAAATATATATATATATATATATATATATATATATATATATTATTTTATCATAATTTACTAATTTTACTTTTTTTGAACTGCTTTTGCTCCTTTGTAATTGCCATATATATATATATATATATATATATATATATATATATTACGAAGGCAATATATAATATGAAAATTGCAAAAGAACCATATTTTATTACAAATTTACCCATAAATAGTACATGTTTTATTTTACTACCTTATTCTGCAAAGTAATCGATAATACATTTGTAGAAGACAGAAGGAAAGATGATAACATAGAAATAAAAAGAATTAATAGAAAAAAATTCTCTATTCTTGAATACACATTGCGAGTGTATGACAGTTTTATCAAGGATCTGTCGTGTTTAAATATTTATTCAGAACATGTCTGTGTTGCTTATGTCCACATACACCACAGTTTCTCGGATTTTTAAGTCAAAAACGATAAAATATTTCTGTTCTTTTCTTTTCTGAGTACCATTTGTAGAACGTAGAAAAGGGAATAATAATTAAAAAAACGGTAAATATATAAAACAACATATTTGTATTAATTTTAATTTTTCTGTAACTGACTTAACGATGTTGTTAATGTGTTTGACGGTAATTGAAACTTTTTTTCTTTTACGCTTGGGAATACTTTCCATGGCTAGGTACCGTTATAGATTGAATTAGATGTAAACCATAAAGTTAAATTGTATAAATAAGGTCCTTTATTCTCATGTAGTGCTTCTATAAGCAGTGTAACATAAATTCAATCAAAAAGTTTATTTTCAATAATTTGCTGTAAATAAGCTGCGACACATTAATCACTGCTACCCTGAAATGTATCTTTCTACACAATTCAAAGCCATATAATTTAATTATCCACATATGTTAATTTTGTCTCTAGAGGTTAAAATATAAACAATTTTCAAACAGGTATAATTCTCTAAATTTTAAATTAAATAATTCGAATATTTTACACATTATTTACATAGGTATATGGTTTCAAAAAGTACAAAATGTTTGAAATATAATCATACTTTTAAAAATTATAAGCATATGAAAATGAGAAATACTTTTGTAATAAATATTAAGTAATTTTTGCGTTGCGCTCGCTAATTTCTAAAATAGTAGCATCTGATATGTTAACCCGTAAGGAATTATAAAATGAAAAAAAAATTATAATGTAATTTTTTATTTTTTAAAAATATATAATTTATTATTCTAATTATATAAAAATACTGCAGTGTAATAAGAGTACTTTATAAATCAACTTACAGCTAGTCATTAAAGCTACTATTTTAAAAAATAGCATGCGCAACGTAAACTTAATTAATATTTCTTATAGAAATGGTTCTCATTTTCATATGCTTATAATTTTTGAAATTATGATTACATTTTAAACAGTTTATACTCTTGTGAATCCCCATTCTTATAAATAATGTAAAATATTCGAATTATTAATTTAATCTTCAAAGAGTTACATGTATTTAAATATTGCTTATATTTTCAGTCATCTAAAGAAAGTTGAGACCCCTCAATCATCAAGTAGGTCCCCCATGCAAAATCATTATTTTTCTTTTTCCTTTGAACAAGTTTTTACTTTTTTTTAATTTTTAAAACTAGGTTATGTTTAATGCAATAATCAGAAATGGTAATTTTTGCATTAAAAACTATTTTGGAAAAATATTGACTTAGGAAATTATGTATGGTATTGTAATCTTTTTTTATGGAAATTTATTTTGTTTTTATGAAATAAAAATCAATGTATCAATTAGTCATTTTTATTAATTAAAAAACCAAATAAAATTCAAATTAAATAGCAAGTAAAACTGTAATTTACTAAGAGTTTAACTTTTTGCCATTTCAGTCCCCTTTTTCTTAATTAGAAACTTCGTGACAAAAAAAAAATATAATAGTTTCCTTAAAAGTTGCTATTAAACAAATGGTGCTTATGAAAAAAGAAACCTTATCATTATGTTTAAATTTAAAATGTAAAATTAAAGATGAAAAAAATTACAAGAAACAAATATTTATCAAAAAGCAATGACTATCAAATCATCGAATAAAAATAACTTAGACATATTTTATATATATTTTCAAAAACATTTTGAATTTTTCTTCGTTTGCACATAAACAGCAATATATTGACTTAAGCAGAAGTAATTTATCGAGAAAAAAAGTCTGTAACATCAAAGATTTTTCTCTTCTTCTAAATTTATTAGATTGAATCTGAGAGAACAATGCCGATTTTATCAAAAGTTTCAATTTCATATGTATTACAGAGAAATGAGTATTAGTGATATTTTAAGTAAAACATACGATTCTTCCTTAATTAATTTATATTAATACTTTTTTATATATAAATGTAACTGTTTATGTTTTAGTTTCCTATTTTATTACCCGCTTCAAACTTAACACTAGAAGGCTTGAAACCTAGTATACACCTATATTGTCCAAAATCATTCAAAATGATTGCATTGTGAAAGAATGATTAATATGTGAAAAACATTGTTAAAATTAGTTTTTAATATTTTTTATATTATTTACAATTCCATAGCAAGCTTTTAGTAAATATTAACAGTAAAAAAAATTGTCAAAAAAATCTAAGGAATTGCTCATTATATATGTAATTTTTTTTTTCTAATCGAAATTAAAAGGCAGTCAAAATGACTGCAATTGGGCAATCTAGTGTCATAGTCAACATAAGTCAATGACAAGCAGCTCAGTACAAATCAGAAACACAATACAATTTACAAGGTTTCTTAGCAGCAATGGCTATTGCTATGTAACTGAATCCGGATCAAGAGACCAAGTGGTCCCCTCAAATATCTGTAGCTATGGATGAAGGGCAAGCAGATTAGTCTTCTGAGCCGAATCGGTATCGGTATCTTATGAGGTAGTCATGCCGAGCTGTAATTCCGGTTAGCGATAGCAACAGGTCTAGTCAGATCACAAGGAATAGGACTTCCATTAAGTAATTCTTCCTCACCTCAAAGAGTTCCTAATTTTCTCTCGAAAATTATCCTTAAATATAGCATTGATGCCTTTTTAGCACTTTGGCAACAAACAGGATGATAGGAATGGGGAAGGTCAGAGGCAGCCTTGGTCATTGTGTCAGTAAATTCGCAACCCATAATTCCACAATGACCTAGAATTCTCAGCATGGTAAAATTGCGACTATTATCCATCAAAGAAGTAATCGGAAGATGACAACTAAGTACAGGTCCATTTATTGAAGGTAGCAATGAAGAGAGAGAAATTGCTTTAATAATATTTATTTCCTTATATTTTTAACTGCAAAATTAGGACATTGCCAATACAAGAGTCAAAATCTATATACCTTTTTAGAAAATTATTACAAAAACGAGTACGTAAGGCGTGTTGGAAACCTCTCTCTTTCACTATGCTGACAATGTTAAATGGGCTGTATTCGATTTCCTTTTCTCAAAATCTATTATATGTACATGATTAAAATTTTTCATACAATTAAAGTACACATTTCTCATTATACTGAAATGAGCTTTTAGGTAATTTAGAATTTTTAAATAATTCGTGAAATATTTTATCAAACATTGCGAAATTTGACCCATTTTTCACATAAAATTTTTGTGAAAAATAAATTTGTGAGTTTTTTATAAAAAGCTCATTTCAGTATATATTAGCAATCGTTATAAATATATGAAAGAATTTACATGCCTGTGTGAACAGTAGTTTCTCTGAAAAGGTACATTGAACATCAAAATTTACATTTTTATATAAATTGATTTTAATGTATACAGTGAGACTTCTAATTGGTTTGGAAATCAAAAAATAATAGGCCCAATTTACAATAAAAGATAAATGTTTAGGTTTATATTAGACGTTCAACTTTTAAGCAAAAATGAAGTACTTTGTTTACATTTTTCGCCATTCAAATGTGCATGTGGCCCAGTTTCAACGATTATTTAAAAATAGGTCTTAAGGGCTTTTAATAACCCTAGAGGTTAAAGTAGGGTATTTTTAGAAAGGTTAAAATCTATACAATTTAAAAATGTAAAAATCTCAAATTTTTTAGAAAATATGATTTTAGAGATTTCCAACACCTCTTAACAATTTATATTTTCAAGAAAGAATTTACTGTGCTTAAATGAGTAAAAAAATGCTCTTGGAATCCAATTATTCTACATTATTCTCCATGAAACAACATTTATTTCAAACACACTTACTCGAAGAAGTAACCCCTGATACTTAAAATACAGACACGAAAAATATCCTGATACTACTAACAAGGTAAGCGGACATTTGCTTCCTCTTATTAAAATGTCAAAGCAGGAACAAGGATCCATCCTTTCTTCTTGTACTTCTCCATTGTTACTTTTTTCTTTGGGATAGTTTGCTTTTATTTACTAGCGTTCATTTTAAAAAGAAAAAATCATTTGTTGTCTCAAAATGTTTTATTTTTCTACCATCTTTTATTTACTTTGGTAAACAATGATGTCGAAAGAAAGACTAGACTAAAATGAGTAAGAGATAGAACCTCATTTGCATTGTAAATACCTACAACTGATTAGTGGGCTTAAGATCGCTATTCTTTTATAAAACACAAACTACATTTTAAAGAGGAATAATTAACTTTAAGTTAATGATAAAAATGAATAGTGATGATATAAGAGTTTTAAACGCGTACAGATATGTTATATCCTATAAACGAAGACAAGAATGTAATTAAAACTTAACATATTATATTATATTAATGTCTTATAAAACGTATTAGATCTTCTTAATTATTTTCAAATAATTAATTGAAACGAAGTAAAAAATACGTATTAAAACAGTTAAATCGACCAGAGGTATAGTAACCCAATGTATCAAAACCCTTTTTAATATAAAAAACAATTAATACTTAATAATTATGTTAATACTTTATAAATATGTTAATACTTTTTATAAGAGTACATTTCATCCCCTAAATGATGAAATTTCAATGTACTTGAAATATAAAAATTTAAAAAACACCATGATTTTTTAATTTCAAAAACATGCATAAAAATATCTTTGGAACACATTTGTGTGGTGGAAACTGCCAGCCGTTAACAAATAGCATTGATCTAAAATTTTAACTTATATAATTTCTAAGCTAATTATACCTTCAATACTTAGGTTTATATAAAAATTCAATAAAGTATGCATAAGATACTTTATCGTAAAAATACGATAAAGTAACATTTTTACCAACTGATTTAATTTCATTTATATAGGTTTTAGACTTTTTCAGGCTGTATTGCAAATTAAATACGTGAAAAAGGTAATATTTCTCTGATTGCACGCACACATTTAATTTAACACTTTTCTCAATACGGTAACATTATAAATTTAAGTTATCTTGATAAATAAGATTTAATTCAAGTATTTAAATAACTTAAAATATGTTTATTTGTTCAAAGTTTGGGAAAATAAACGTTAAGACAGAAAAAAGTCAGAAATAATATTCATTGTTACATTTTCTATCTAACAATATTAACAATGATTTGATTATTACATAATCAGGTATATTTTCTGAATTTTTATGCTACATTGATAATTTAGAGAAAATTTTAAAAAAATGTTATGAGAGAGAGAGAGATTAAAAATAAAGTATTTATATAATTAATAAAAACTGATTACATATAACTAATCGATCACAGTTTAAAGCTACAAAAACTAAAACTAAAATTTAATTATACGAACAGTTAAACTAATAGTTAAAATCAAAATATCTTGCATTATTTTATTAACATTTTATTAAAAAAATAACTAACTTAATTGCAGTAAATATATTTTTTCGCAAGAACTTCAGTCCAAGCTTATAAAGTATCAGCTACGTAAATAAATAACAAAACTTTAAAGAACTCTTATTAAACTTCGATGATCCAAAATATAAAAAAGACTTCCAGAAAAGGGAAAAAATAATGACTCGCAGCTGTCTTTGAAAACATTCTGCTAGGACATAGGCCACGGAAATGATCTTTTGAACTTTTTTGACCTGATATAACTATTTATTTTTTTCTCCTCTGTTGTTAAAAAAGCATTTCGATTTTGCCTTTAGAAGTCGTTATAAATGAAAAATGGTTTTGAAGTGGAAATGCATTTTAAAAATATATAAAGCTTCTTTAAAAATATAATTTTTATACTAGTTGGATGATTTTTAATGGGGAGTTAATAGTTAAGGAAGTTAATTTTTTAACTGTTGTATGTATTCTTACAGCAATTTCAATCATGATTAAAATATTTTATTTAATAACTCTTAAAAAACGCATTTTTATTAATGTATTGAAAATAACAACACCTACATAAAATAAGAAGGTTTAAGTGAATAGTTAACAAAGAAATATTTATTAATGTCTACATTTAATATATAAAAAATCAATATTATATATATATGAATGGCAGAAAAATAATTTTCAAATTGCAAAAATTAGTCAAGGTATAAAAAAAACTTTATAAATACAGAAAAAATCTTATTTTTTGAAACTATAAAATTATTCTCTTTTTATTAAGTTTAGGGATATTAAAACATGATTATTTTTAATTTTATTAATATATTTTTTGTGTAAAATACACATATACTTCCCTCTTTCTAGAAAGATTCATGTTCCTTTAATGCCTAAGTAAGCACGACTAAAATCTGCTGTGAATGGAATTTATTTCTTGTGGAATGTTTACATAAGTTTAGAACAACAATCAAATTTTGATGATAAAAAGTTTTATCGAGAAAACAGAATATGAGGAAATGAAAATATATTTTTTAAAAAGTATGTACCGTTGAGGAAATTTAAATAAATATTTTTTTTCAATATATTACTAAGGCAATTTAAATTAATCCGCACTTTTGAAAACATTTAGAAATAGAATCATAGTGATAAATGTTTTACTTAAACATTAGAAAGACTGAAACTTAGAATATACCTATATTGCTCAAAAGCAATCAAAATGACTGCATTGTGAAAGAATAATTAAGGTATCAAGAAATTTGTTTAAATTTAACTTTTAATACTTTATTATTTACAATAATAATAGAACAAGTTATTGGTAAATATTAACAAAAAAAAACTTACTTCACTTGGGAAAAAATTGTATTCTGAAAAATTCTAAGAAATTGTGCATTATATATGTAATTTTGTTTCGAATTGAAATTAAAAAGCAGTCAAAATGACTTCCTTGGACATTCTAGTTTTAATTTGTATTGAAAAGCAGATTCAATACACGTTTTGTAATTATGTTTAAAAATCATAGGATTAGAATAAAGTATGATACTTTTTCTAAGGTACATTTTAACGAAAAGTTATACACATTTTACAATAATAATAATAATAATAATTTGTACTTTAATTTTTAAAAAATGAAAAGAACATTTTTTATGACTTATACAGTATTTATGATTCTTAAGAGTACTTGGTTTATTAACACTGTTAATCTGTAAAATATAAAAGAATTATTTATATTTATGAAATAATGTACAGAGCTTGCTTTTTGAACTTAGTTAATTTTTGACTATGAATAATTTGATAACCATGATTTAAATTTGTACACAAAATGTTAATAAATATCTAAGTATTAGATTTTAGAAACCTTGCATAAATTAAAATTTGTATTATAATTTTTAAATATAAATATATTATAATTTTAAATTTAAACTAAACTCACACTCATAGTGTTACTTTCACATTCATATTATTACAACTCATATTTTAACTCAAAAAATTTATACATAAAAGGAATTATTTTTATAAGCCTTACTCTAGTTCAGAGATACTCACCCTTAAGCCTGCGGGCCACCAAACCTTTTTAAGTGGCTCGTCTGTGATCCATTGCTCTGAGATATTTACTTATTTAAGAACATTCTATTAAAAATTTGGTGGAAATTATTTGTCAATGCATCAAATATATCATTTTGCCTTTTGCTGTCGGTGCCGTATGGATTGATTTAATATTCTTTTTCTCTTTGGAACAGTTATGGTCAGTGATAACAGACAACAGTGGAGTATATAACGGCAATTTTATGGGTGGAACTTGTAATTTTTAACTATCTTTCATATCTTGTAAGCGAAAAATATTCAGAGAAAATATATCGTTTCCAGACGATTGGGAGGTTGACTATTTTGTAGTGAAAAACAAACATGAGTCAGTATTTGTTTGATTTGTCACGAAAGTGCTGTATTTAAAAAATACCAATAAGCAGGAATCATTCAATTACAGTTTTCCTCGAATATCTCTTTCAAGAAGTGATAAATAGGCTTTCTTGAATAATCTTTGGAACAGCAACAACGTGTTTCGTCATAGGTAATACCACAGCAGTAACAATCACGTCCTATAAAGTTTCTTATATTATTGGCAATCATAAGACACCGTTTAATGATGCAGAAATTGAGAAAGAGTGTTTATTAAATGCTTGTAATTTAGCGTTAGTGACAAAATTAAAAAATAATAATTAAAAAAGAAGTTAAAATATTTTGGTCAATTTTCCACACTTTATATTTCCAATGATATCTTGGTTTTTAAGCATTTCCTTACGCCCCCTTCCCCCCATTTATTCTCATGTTGCGGCCCGAGTGAAATAGCTGACATATGTATGCGGTCCAGCAGAAAAAAAAGTGGAGTACCCCTGCTCTAGTTAATGGGCTACATTTAAATAAGTAATCTTTATCAATATCTCCCATTTAAGTACATTTTATACATCATATTCATCTTGTTCATCGACCAAACACATTATCTCTTTTACTAAAACATTTTAAATAAAAGTAATGTTGTATAGCCTGTAAGATAATGTTTTTTCCATAAAAATCTAAATACTCTGTATATGTACAATTCAAAGTAAGTTTACAATTTTATTTTTTATGGAAAAGAATATAAAGGTGTGAAAAATTATCAGATCCGTATTCGCAAAAGCATTCGTATTCATTTGCAAAAGTCCTATACTAAGTTCAATTTCCTTAGATTGTGGCGTACTGCCAAAGATTATGAATTCTGAATTGCAATTCGATCTATTTTCTAGTTTATTTTTTATTTTGATCATTTTATGGCTCAAACTGTATACATAATGTAATGCAAGAATTATATTCTATTTTTAGTCATTTTCTCTAAAGTCAACTCTTACATGCATTATCTCCTTCATTGCTAATTTGTCGGCAGCTCACAGCTGCAGGTAAAAAGAATGATGCATACAAATTAATATAGCCTATGTAAATAAATCGAACCACTGCTTCACAGCTTATTTGTCTAACGATAGGACTGATTTTTAACATACCTAATATTTCAGGAAAAAATAGTCAAAAATATAATTTTTTTAGAACTGGTATTTAATTTGTAATGGAACATTAAAAAATATTTTTCAATTTCAGCTAATATTTCCAGAGTTTAATTAGAAAATAAGATATTTTAATTTGGATTGAAATATTGTCCTTGTGATTATTTAAATATAATATTTTCACAAATGCGTTATAAAAACATGCAGAAGCAAATTTTACATTTGTCTCATCAGCTTTAAGTTACTTTTACTGAAATAATGAAAAGGAAATTAGATGAAATTTACTAATTTTAAAATGTGCTTATCATGTTTTCTGTTTTTTAAATGTGTTGTATGGGATTTTTAATTAAAAATAGAAATTACAAAGTAATCTTAAAAATTTGGAAAACAATTTGCGTAATACATTATATATTTTTTTAAGATATTGCAAACCCACATATATATATATATATATAAACTCATATAAATATATAAAATGTAAGCGATATTGTGCTTGAATATATAAACAATATTAACAATGTCAAGTATTGTTTTTTCTCAACTTTGAAATTTAAAAGTTGTACAATCTCAATTTTCCTATGACAAACAGACCTTTTATAATTAAATGATATTCTTCACATAACGGCTAAACGAATCTTTTTCTTATACAGTTACACAATATTTTCTGAATTCCCTAAAACTGTATCCGACTCTCATTCAGGGTTTGCCAAAGTAGTATACCCCAGTTATGAGCACACTTGCCTTCGAATCGGTTTGGAGAATGTTGTGACAGCTGTTACACACACGTTGATGATAATGAGTGGGGTGGATATTGGGGTGGACCGGACACTTTGTCACACTCCAGCAAACACGACAAGACCTCCGGGTATTCACCGGGTGCCAAGCACTCATCCGTTAACCAAGATAGTTTCGTTTTATGTGGATCTAGGGGTAAACCGAAATCAGACCATAAACATGAACCCATCTATGTGCTGCATCTCTAAGTCAGGAGATATTCGTGCGGTTGGAATAACTTGTTCTTCTAGTTTTACATAGACAAAAAGGTAAAGAGCTGAAGTTGCTGTATTGACTGTTACGCTTTGTTATATTGTAGATGGTGGTATTTGAGACACATTATTACCATTATCATCATATCTTAATGTTTCCGAATGTTTCACATATAATTTGTATGTTTTAATCCCTTTTTTTCTTTGGCTAGAAAAATATCGAATCAGCGAAACCGAAAAAAACACACTATATACCAAGTATAAGGGCAATTAAGTCTAAAAAAACATGCATTTACAAATTTAACTTTTAATCAATAACTTTTTAAAAATATTTCAGCTTAAAATATTAGCTTAAAAATAGTAAACAAATATACTTATTAAATTTAAAATGTGTTGTTTAAAGAACAAAAAATAATACTTTAATTATAATATAGTTATCTCTTACAGTGTAAACAGTTATATTTTTTGATCATAATATAAATATCTGATCTGCAATGAGAAAACATTTTTGCTCTAAATAATGCCAAGAAAAAAGTATCGCAACGTTCACCATTTACTTGTAGCATCAATTTGCATTGTCATTGAGTATTACTTAAAGATAGATTTATACCTTTAATGCATTTTCTCGACTAATAATTAAAATACTGAAACTATGAATTTACTTAAGTGGGAAAATAATATTGAAATGCACCATTCAGCTTTCTTTTTTCTAGTATGTTAAATTTTTATTTAAATAATTTTAATATTTTTGATAAAGAATATATTTTGAAATTTTAGTTTAAGTAAAACTTTGTAAAACTTAAGTAATCGTAATCACGTTCCGGAATATAAAGGAACTGGCTGCAGCTTACCCATTTGTAAAAACGAAATGCAAAAATTAAAATGTAAATGCTAATCATTATCTAAAATATAATATATAATGAACTACTATCTGTTTATTTAATAGTAACGGAAGTTGATAAAAAAACAAGTTGAAATATAGAATTTTGTTTGTATTCTAAAAAAAGTTTGAATTTAACAATAAGTAGTTACGCAGATTATCAAATTGTTTACCTTTTACAATATGTTAATAAACATATAATATTCAAACAATTTTAGTATTATGGGTTGTATGAAGTATTTTCCAGCTTTTGAATTGGAATAATTTTAAAGGGTTAAACTTAATTTATATGTATTGAATATTTTATAATAGAGCTTTCAGTTCAATTAATTCTCTTACATAAAAAATCAAGTATTTCACTGATACATTTTTAAACATGTTTGTTTTATTTATAAATAATTTTTTGAATATCTTCTAGGATACAAATATAATTTTTACTCACACAAATATATGCATATCTCTCTAATATTTCTTATTATATTGACCATATACTTCAGTTCACACAAAACATTCTTTATAATAAAAATTTTAGTTTAATTAAGTACTTATTAAACATTTTATGTGTAACTCTTTCAAAAACCACATTTAGAATTCTCTCACGAGAGAATAAAATAATGAAGAACAATTGTATTTCTCTCTTCCTACCTTATAAAAACAATTTAAACCCTCACCATAAGAACAATGGTAACAGTTGATGCAATATCATAATTCTCTTTCGAAGACAAAAGAACCCTGAGAAATAATGCCGTAATTCACAAAAACCACTTCTAGAAACTCCGCCTTTAATAATCACTTAAATCTCACCTTTGACAAAGGCACTATTATGTCAGCAAAGATGTCCGAGCTCAAAATCCCCTGCCACCATTTATTAAAAGGAACAAAAGCTACTGGTTCTCTTTTTTTAAAAAAAATATTCATACAAATCTCCTTACCACACTCATTAAAACGTGTTCCACAGAAATAGTCATAAATAAGATAAAATGGGAAGATCATCGCCATCTGTAGTATGAAAGAACCTTTTCTTTGAATTAGAAATGCAAAACAGATCATTGATAGAGAAAGAGACATATATTTGATGGAGAAAATCCAAATAACTTAAACTTTTCCCCTTTCCCCATCTGAAGTCTCTAGGCTTATAGGATGGAGTACTGATCTAAAATTAAGAAGTATTCTCCACTCTTAGAAACAATAGACGAAATAAAACGAAGCTGTCTCTGACACTAAGTCAAAGCTGGCGTAAAAATTCATGCCCGAAAATAGTTTCACTCGAAGTTGATTCGATGTAGCGTGAAATTTAATCAGGAACTGAGTTAAATTAAAAGATGAAGCGATTCGTGAACTAAATTTTCTGGGAAAGACACTCGCGTTTAGAGTAAAGTTGCTGCAAATTAAAAATACGTCTTTCTCTTGATCAGTGTATGGAAACTTTAAAATAAGCTTATTATGATTGTCATGGCATTTGCCCAAAGAAAATAGTTGTTCGCATGATTTTTCACGTCAAGGTTTGTGTTTGAATTGAGAATTCTAAATTCTTCATTTCAAATATCATGGTAAGTTTCTGATTTTTGTAAATGAAAGAAATATATTAAGTTCCAGTAAAAATGTTCTTAACTTTCAAAATGCGTTTATTTAAGAGGTGTATTATTTTATTTTATTTAAATATTCCATTGGTGAAAGAAAATGAGAAGATAAATGGGTTTAAAGTGTAACAAAGTTTAAATGTTAAAATGGATATAATGGCATTTTATTTTCTTATTATGAATGTTATAATTTCGACTAACGTGATTATGAGCTTCGACAAATAGTTTTTTGTACTACAGAACTGTCACTGATTTTGTTTAAAGGTATAGTTGAACCTTCTTTTTTTATATAATTTTTTTCGTTTTTTTTTTATCATTTAAGCTCAAAAATAAACTTTATGATTCTATTGAGAAAAATTTTACAATTTTTGCGCATTTGTCCGAAATGGAAAGGTAGCGCTTCAGTAGTTTTGGAACGTGAATATCAGAAATACACTTTTGCAGGATTGAAAAGGGCTTAAGTGTTAAAAATACTAACAAGGAATGCACGAGCATATAAATTTATTGTACCCTTGCAGATTTATTTAATATCTAATACTTTTTAAATACCTGAAAGCTTTTATATTAAATAAAATTTCATTAACAGAATAAAAATAGTAAATGTATATTTGAAATGATTCAAAATTAGGAAATGTTTTTAATAGAAGTCGCAAGTACAAAACTTAAATAATTAATTAGTTTAACAAACTTAATCATCTGAAATAACTCACCCCAACCATCTGCTCTCATTAATACAACAGTTACTTTATTAAATCGTTTTTTAACAATGAGTTTTTTAAAAATATTTTTATTGCAATATGCGTAATAATTCAGAAAGGTGGTAGCACTTGGAAACATTAGCCATAAAGCGGTATCTTTTGCAATTTTATCATATTCTTTTAAAACAAAACTGAAAAAAATACTTTAACTGAAATTTAAAGAACAAGTCCCAATGTATATTTGTTTCTTAATATTGTAGATGACTGGCATAATTACACTAAATAAATAATGATTTCTTGGTGATATTAGTATAAAATTTAAATATATTTCTAAGGTAATTTAGTAGCTTAAATGTATAAATATTTTTTCATCTCACGTACGCTATTATATACAGTGGTTGAAATTCTAGACCAGAGAAAGGAATTATACTTTCAAACAAAGTATTTTCTAGGTTTTAAAATAAAATTGTTTCGTTTTGTGGTCATTTATCTTTGTGTAAAATTATATCTTATTAATATATTTGAATTACATAATGAATATATAGCTATTTTAATGCTGAACTATACTTAAGTTTATATATAATAAATGATGAAACATGCATTCATTTAATGTCCCCTCTCTTTATCTTACGATCGGTTTTCAACAGAACATCTTGTAATTATTCTCTAAATCTATTTAATTAATTAAGTCTATATCATCAAATAAAAAACAAATCTGATGAAGGTTCAACTATTTCCCTGAACAACGTATAAATATTCCCAAACAAACATATCCAAACTCCATCTATGTAATTGTACACCATCCTTGCAAATAATCGAAACAGGTAAGCCTGGGTCACAGTTTTATCAATCCAGCATTTAATGGCATCATTAAAGTTAATTAAAAGCAGTTCGCATCGTTCTTTTGCCTTTTGTCTTTCACTGCGCTCCTAGGCCGGCGCAGGACGGTTTACCAGTCGTAAAAGTGAAATTTATGTCCCTCCTCCCATATGGCAAGCAGGCTGTAAATAAAAGCTCAGAAACAAAAGTTTGGTTTCACTAAAACCGGAAGTGTGACTAAATTAATGACGCTGCCTGCGTTTCCTATGGAAGAATTCCATTTATTAAAGAGGAAATCTGCGTTGGATTGGTAATTGGTAAACGTCATGTAATTGTTTGGAATGAAGGAGGTGGGTTCGTTACTTTGAATTTGTGCAGATGTTTTAGTCATAGAAACTTGAATGCCTGAAAAAAATTATACTCGTTGAAAATAAGAAATCTGTTTGAATTAAAAATGTGATGCTTGTTAATTTCTTTTTAGTTACCACTGCAATTAAGCATTGGATTAGAGAATATAATTTATTCCGGGAATTAATTATTAGCCACAAATTCAAAGTTATAAAGAAATATTATACGTGTTTCTGAGATTGTCAAATTTCAAAGACACTTTTGACTGCATATCATTTTTGGTAGCATGTATTTTAATTCTTTTTTCATATTATTTATTTTATTATTTTAACAGAACATCAGAATAATTAATAATTAAAACTTTGATATAAATTTTAAAAAACTACTTAATAACCTACTAATAAATATTTTTTCTCGTCAATATTTTTTTATCGAAAGTTTAGATTTTATGTAAAGTTATCGATTTAACGTACTATAAATACTAGGGTGAGTCGGAAAGTAAGTTTCCCCTTTTAATTGTGGTCAGGGTTGGGTGTGGAAGTCAAAACATAGAATGAGACATTTAAGATAATACATTATTTGTCCACTATGTTCCAAGTATATTGTGACATTTGTCATACCGCTCGATAGGCTTACAAAATTCAGGTCTGTGCATAAGAAAGAAGTGTTTAATTGCGTATTTGACTTCACCATTGCTTCCAAAGCATCTTAAGACGAGATTCTTCTTCAAAACCAGAAACAGATTAAAGACACTTGGTGCGAGATTATAACTGATGGATGGTGTAGGCGCTCCCAACCAAGAGTTGCAATATGATTTTGCATTGCCGTCGCTGAGAACTTTTTCCGAATCACCTCTTTCAATTTCGATCAGTGTGTCACAATACCACATAGGCTCTGTTACACACCCTAGTTACAACCTCTAAAAAGTCCACTCAAAAGTAAATACTTCTTCTGTATGTCAAGCCCTGAGTTTTTCCTGGGGGCTTTTTGAAGCTTATAAAGCAGTATGACAAATGTCTCAATGTACTTGGTACTTACGTGGTAAAAAAAAGTTATGTCTTAGCTTTAATGCCTCATTCTATGTTTTGATTTTCTACACAATAATAATTAAGTTAATATTAATATTGCTATTAAATTCCATACTTTTTAAATATTCAATCAGAATAATATTTCCAAGTTCTCAATCAAATTTCCCAAAAAAGGCTTGAGTATTATGTTAAGTATGATTATCGTCATAAACCTAAAATATGTTTAATATTAATACTAAACTTTATTTTTAGAATTTTTAACTATATTTTGAATGCTATCTTCTAATGCATACGTTCTAAATAAAGTGCAGTTCATCTAAGAAGAGTTAAATATTAAAATAACAAAGTTATAAATCATGCTTATTTAAAAAAAGAAAAAAATGTAACAAAATTAAGCTATGCCAACAATAAATGGAAAGTTTAAAGTACTTTAAAAGAAATACGACTTCGGGACACTTCTTTTTAATACACAAAAAAAAAAACAAATTGATAAAACCAAATAAAATGTTTTTAAAAAGAAAACACGATTTCTTATGCATGTTCCTTTATAGCAAAGTAAGTACACATTATCAGTAAAATCGTGAACTAAATAAATTAGTATTTCACTAAAAGACAACGCGAGGTTTCATTTGCTTTTCACTTGTTTACAACAGTAAATACGTTCGTTGAACAATTCACTTCAAAGTTCTAAATAATTCACCTTCCTCTGAATTAAACATGAGATGTCTGAAATAACCAAGTTCTTGCTTTTTGAAATAAAATGTAAGTCTCATCTCAAGCTTAGCACCTTCTCTACCCTCAGGCATCAAATATGATTTTGCATCAAAATCTAATTTCCACTGTAGCAACAAAATAAAAGTTTCTTCCAAGCATTTTATACTTTCCACAAAATAGATTTAAAGTTATGTGAAAAAAAATAATAAAAAAATTCTGTAGATTTATGCTGGTATAGAGTTTCGAGTATGTAAATGTATTTTGAGTGACGAAATTGCTTGAGAAACTGGATATGAGAGTTATAATAACTATATTTATATAACTTAAATACTTTTAATATCCATTTACTAAGCGACGCAATTCTCGTTTTACAGATTATAGAAGTATTTATTTTTTTTAAAAAATCACTTAATTTTTTACTTATGTTTTATCATAATATAAAATTAGAAACGTTTATTTAGATTTACTAAATAAATTTAAGAAAAAATGTATTTTAAAATATGTACAAATATATATATATATATATATATATATATTTGAAATATATATATATATATATATATATATATTTGAAAATATATATATATATATATATATCTTTTGAAATAGTATATTCTGAAAAAAATATATCCTTTCATGCTTTTATTGTATGATTACAGTTTCAAAAACTATCATTGTACATAACAAGGCTGTTTTAATCGAAAAATGGAAATGTTAAGGAAGGAAATTAATTTTAGTATTTTTCATAAAGTTGTATACCAAAGTTGAAGTATCATATTTTATGTATAAGAAAAAGATAATAAAATAGAAACATGATTTTACAAATAAGCAAGTAATATAAATAAAAAAAATAGTCAATCCCGACTTAGGATAACAAAGAAACATTTCATTTATTTACCGTAAAATCTGGCGTAAAGCACGCGCTTTTAACACAAAGAATAAGAATGTGATTTAAGGGTGCGCGTTTTACGCCGGGTATAAAAATGATAGCTTTAAAATAAAAAAAAAGATGAGCATAGAATAAATTAAACTTCCACATAAATAGATATACTATATCCTTAAGGGGACTTGGTTCCCTAAAAATTACAAACCTATCGTTTTTTTTTTATTTTCATTTAATCTTATTCTTTGCATTATTATCTTTCGATTGATATATCACTTGTGCATGTCGGAAAGTTAGAAGTTGAATAAAACTTCATTTGAAAACAAATTAGGCGATTCAGCCACACACCCTTTTTAGAAAAAAAAGCTAAAATATGCTTTATGATAAAAAAATCTATTTTAGAAATAGAATTAATAACTATAAAAAAGAATGTGTAGTATTAAAAGCAGAATATTTCCGAGGCAATACAATAATGTAATTTTTCTTTCTTGTGAAATGTGTGCATGTAAAATTTTTAAATTAAGGCATTTTATATTAATAACTTTATAATTTCAGTTCTTATTCCTGATATATTTTTTATACAAATGTAATACTTTATATTATAAGAAGAAAAACAGCTAACATTTCAGTCGTGACAGAAAAAAAAATTTTTTTAACATTTTTCTTGAATTTTCATGGGCAATTAGTACTCTCTAAAAGTTGATCATTTATAAAAATGTGTGAGTTGAAAACATATGAAAATACAATTATTTTAAAGAAAAACGTATAAGTAATATCTTAAAGTGGTATTTTAAGTTTAACTAAGCTTATAATAATTATTTTTTCAGAATTATAAACTTTAAACCTGTTTTTCTCAGTTTGTGTTTTTCAAAACCTTAGTGCATTCAAAATGCTACTCCTTCGACAATTATTTACCAATCACTTCCATTTTTTTCTTGCGTGTTGAAAATAAAGCATGTAATAAGATTAGGGATCCGTTTTGCTATAAACTGAATACTTTTTTTAAAAAAAAATAAAATGTAAGACATGTTGGCTTTTTCGTTGATTTTTATCCTGTATACCACCATTTTATTTTTTTTCTCGAAAACGAATGAAGTTATTCTAAAATCGATCCCTAAAGTTGTTTAGATCATCCATAAGAGTATTATAAAAAAATTCAGGTCAAAAAATTAATTTTTACACAAGGAGTAAGATTTTAAAATTTTCCCAATTTTCTTCAAAAAATTAAAATTTTTAAAATTGTGTGTATAATATATGAAAATGTTCATCTGGTAACATTTTCTTGAATAGAAACATTGTATAAAATGCTAAAATACAATTTTTAAATACGTAAATAAAGAAGTTTGCTCAAAGGGTGCCAAGTCCCCGTAAAAGAAATTGCATTCCTTATGAACTTATTGTAGTTCTAGAAGTATGCTATTATTTTTCTGAAGCTTGGAATAATACCTCGAATAAATGACTTCAAAACATAAGAGCATTGCTGCACATACATTTCAGGTTTCTTCTTAAAAAAGGTGGCGCGCGTTATGCGGCGAATATACCGAAAAATTTAATAGATTAGCTTGAAAGTATAAGGGCCTCGTTATACGGCCGGCCGTGTTATACGCCGGAGTTTACGGTAATTAAATTTAATTAATGAATTAGTATTTGAAAAACCTGTGTCAACATCAAGTGCTATCCACTACCAGTTTAAAAAAACTATATTTGAAATCGAGAAAAAATTCAATAGAAAAACTTACTGGTGCCATCTATTGGTGCTAGTTTTAACTTCATCAGAAATAATGCAGGATATATTTAAAGTTAAAAAATAAAATTTAATTAATGTATTAATATTTGAAAAACTTTATTAACATCAAGTGTCGTCCACTACAAGTTTTAAAAAGTGTATTTGAACTTCAGATGTTGGATAAAAAGTATTTTACTAACGATTGAAATTTTGAATAAGAAATATAAATAAATAAGTATAGGGAGAGAGTTAATTAATATATAGTGGGAATTGAAAAAACTTATCAGATTTCTTCGAAGAAAAACTGAATATATTTAAAATAGAATATATAAAGTAACCAACTATTGTTAAAGAGACAAAAAATACTATTTCGTGGTGTTTTCATCAGGTGTAATAAAAACCCAAGAAAAAACAACATTCAATAAATTTAAAAGAGGCATTTGAAATTACTAAACTCTCTAATAAATTAAGAACTTTAAAATGACTATCATTTCAAGCAGTTATTTTTCTGAATTCTTACCTTTAATGCAATTTGAAATTTAACTCAAAAGCCCAAGCTACCCAAATGTTGAATTCATTTCAACTATACATAAATTAACAACTTAAAAGTTATAAACTATATAACTTTTAAGTAAGGTGCATACATTTTCTTAGCAATTTAAGTACTTAATTTTTCTCACGAACTATTATTTAGCAATAAAACTTCTTTTGCTTGCTTCTTAATTTTATAATATTTAAAAATAATGCCTCACACACACACACACATGGTGCCTCTACTTATAACTGTATTCTCAATTACCTTTTTTTTAATGTGTTAAAGTAAAAATAAATTTTTAACTTAAAAATAGATTACATAACCACTCACGCAAAGAAAAACCTCTAAAACGTATTTTCCGCTGTGTGAAGGAAGTAACCTCTAGATTGATACAAAAAAACAACCTCAATGGCAATCGAAATGAAAAAAGGAGTATCATTAATATATATTCATCCCAATCAATAACAGCGTCATAAAAGTAAGTGCACATTATAGGAGCATGGTCCTTTGACGTCACCTATCTCCATCTGATAAAGATGTCTTCCACCCCCCTTCTCTCTTCCTTTCCAATCATTCCAAGGAAAGTTCCAAAATGATTTTCCTCGTAAAACGAAATATATCGAACGTGATGCATTAGGTCGAGCAATCTAAGCTTTAAACGTCGTATACAGTCTCTGTCTGTCGGTCTAGCGCTTGATGGGAATAGTTAAGCGAACAGATATCTGGATCAATAGTGAATGGGAGTTTTCATAAAGCTATACAGATTTGACACTAAGCGGAGAAGTGACGTGACTGATATCTGGGGATGTAGATATTGCTGAGAAACCTTGTCTTATTTACTCCTTCGTAATCTAGATGCTATTTTATTATTTTCTATGAGGAGAATATTGCTAATGTATTTCTTTAGTAAATCCGTTTTCAAAATTTGTCAAAATTTAAATTTTGAATATTCTAATATCAGTATCAATGAGTTTATCTAATGAATCAGTGTTAGATTTAATGAAGTTATTATAAGAAATATACGTGTGAAATCATTTTATTAGTATGATAATATATGCAGCATGCTAGCATATACTTACATTTTAACTTGAGACAATCAATCCAATTTAATTGGGTTTTTTAAAATTCAGTGAAGTTTACATTTAATTAAAACATCAAAACACCTTGTGATAGATTTTATTAACAGACTCTCTCCCCCTTCCCTGTAGCTAATGAAAAAAAATATTTTACCTTAGTAAAATAAAGTTAATGATTTTAATTCGCGAAAAAGAATATTCTTAGCTCCAAATACAATTATTTCAATACATATTTTTTAATGTGTGATTTTTTTTATCTCTTAGTTAACACCTTTCTGATGGTTTGACTATATATACAAAGGATAGAGAGTGATTAATGTAAATATTTCTTGTATATCTTAAGACTTCTTATAGCGACACTAAAAAGCAAGCGCATTTGGGATTTTATTTTCAATAATAATAATAATAATACTATATTGTACCAAATACAGTTTCCTAATAGACACGCCTTTTTGACCAGAAATGACATAAGGAAAACTACTAGTAATATTATTGGGGCTTGAAATAACGGCACAAGATTTTCATAAGTTTATTCCATAGAAAAGAGTATTTTTGATGTTTAAAAAATTTATTAAAAAATAATTTATAAAGGACGTATGTTACACAATAAGAAATTGGAGAGGTATTTATCACAAAAGTGAAGGATAATTGTTCAAGTGAGATATATTAATTATTTATAGTTAGTATAGTATTCTTATACCTGTAGTATAGATATAAGAGTCGATCATGTAATTTTCAAACAAAATTTATGTATATATATATATGTTCGTAAACTCTTTTTGTCTTTTTACACATATTATGCATAGTATAAAAATTTTAAACAGAGTATTTTTTTTAAAGAGCTATAATTTTAATATTTTTTGAATTCCGTCGACAAGCATTTTGCAATGTTTGTTAACCGTAGAATTCGTAAGATTTATTTTTCGTATTTTAACTGTTTATAATTTTACTTTTTATTACTTATTTAATTAACTGAATTTCATACTGCTGTTATTAAATGATATGAATGATGTTTTCGCATGGAATGACTCAGAAATACAGTTTTAGGATTTTAAGAATGAAAACATTTAAAAAAAGGAGAAAAAATATCACCATTTGAATAAAAGTAATCTGATTCTTGTAAGACTTTTTGTGTTTTAACACTAAATATTCTTAATCTTGTAAGAATATTTAGTGTTAAAACACAAAAAGAAAATAAATAAATGTTAAAAACACCTTAAAGTAAATTTATACGAATTACTTATTTTTTTATATATATTACATTTAAAAATTAAAATATGACGATTGTAATATCAGTTTTTCTACTACATAGAACGAAAAATTCAGGCTTATACTACAATTTATAAGTACATTAAATTTGTAAACTTTTTGTCTCATTAAGGGTTGCGTTTATAAAATTCTTTCGAAATGTATAACAGAAACACATTACTCGAAGTGAAACATGGCTTTAGTTTTCTTGAAATATGCAGTTTAACCCATGCAACAAGCATGGTTCGCACGGATCAACATAAACTGTACAGCCTCGTTGTGAAGTGTTGCAAGATTAAGTTGCTGGCAGCGTGGCTGCATGTTAACTAAATGCGCTTGGTTGAATACAGCACGAATTTAATTCCTAAATTATGCACTAATGCAACGTCTGTGTAAATATGCCAATCTCGTGTTTAGGTTTGCTACACATTGGAAGGAAATTCACAGATGGCTTCCTTATAAGACTTAGTAGTTTATACCTTCAAATTAACATTAAAAGTTTTTTTTAAAAAAAACCGGTAATGTGTATACAGTTACTTTAAAATGAAGTGATATTTAATATATGCTAAAAAAATCATTGTTATGAGTTTGTGTTTCCACTAAATCACATGATCAACATGAGACTAAGTACTGAATGAAAAATACGAGAGGATAATTTCAGGAAGGTACTAACAAAAGAATGAAAGAAAAGGATCACTAGAAGGCGGGGTCAAACATACCAGATAATCTTTAATTTGACTACTTTAGCAATTATATATATATATATATATATATATATATATATATATATATATATATATATATATAATTATATATATAATCCAATATAAAAGAATTTTTTCAATATATAATCATATACATATACATAAACAAAAATATAAAAATATAGTTATATACCTAAGATAATTAAAAGTAGGAAGGAGGCATATAGTATAAATACAAATTCCTGGCCTTAGAAACCAGGACTGCAGGTTTAAACAAGTTTTGCGGCGCCAACCTTCACCTGTAATTTGTCATACTATGTACCAAGAGGAATGGAAAGAGTTATATATGTAGAATTTAAATATTAAAAATCATTAAACTAAAGAGAGAACATAGGAACATAAACATAACCTACTAAATAGGATTTATAACGAGGGCCAAGAGTGCAGAATCGTGTTCCCGCCAAATAGGGAGAGCATATATTTATATATATATATATAATTATATATATATATAATTATATATATATATATAAATATAATTATATATATATATATATATATATATATATATATATATATATATATATATATATATATATATAATTATAAACTATACCTTCTCTTATGCACAATTATATTGAGGGCTTCAGTAGCCCAGTGGTCAAGGTATTGGATCATAGCAGGCATGTCATAAGTTCGAGCCCAGTACCACTGAAGACTTGCCGTGTAGGACAACGATGCACGTTAAATCTGTCGAGAGCTTGGTGTGGTACTTAAAAGAGGTGGTGCCAGCTCAGGTGTCGTCCACGTCATTTGACTATGGTTCAAAATTACGTAGCCAGTCGCCAAAAGTGCGACGCTAATATTTACTCCTTCACTTTATCGCACAAGTATATTTGGTTTGACGTATTATGGAAGAAGATGTTAAAATATTTTTATCTAAAACTTAAGAAATAAACATTGCTGAAGGAATAATATACGTTAAAGTGCCAAGTACGCAACAATGATGTAATACATATTGAAATACAAAGTATATTTTCATTTAAACATCTGTATTAATTAATTTTATGTTAATTAACACGTTTAAATGAATTAAATTCTTCAACTAGTATTATTTTTGTAAATTTTCTTAGATGTCTTTTTTTCAATTTAAATAGCAAGTTAATATTCAGAAAATGATAATTTATTTGCATGGTATGCTAAGACAGTGAAAAATTTGTTTAACTGTCGTAAGATAATTCATGGGACATTTTCGAAAGTCCTCTTTACAAACAAAACCCAAAATCGAACAAACTTATAATTTGACAGCTTGACCATCATGTTTGTATTAAAAGATGGAAAACTATAGCTTTTCGTCGTCGTACTTTAAATATTTATTAAACTTAATAGTATCACTGTTTTTTTCTTTTTTCTCTTCTTTTTTATATAAAAGTAAGAAAAGATAGTGACTCCGATATTCTTGAGACATTCTTTGCAAAATCAAATACAAATTGATAAAATATTATGCCGTAAATAATATTTTTATAGATATAATTATTGGTATTTTTAAAACAACAGAAAATAAAAAAGTTAATCATACGAGTAAAGTAAGAATTTATCTATATCGTATTCTAGCACTTGTCTGCAATTTATTTCATTTCTTATAATACATTTAAAAAAATCTTTTAATTCTATTACTCAAAAATACTGGATTGAGATTTAATTTTAATTTTTAATTATTAAAGGTAGAATATGTAAGAAAATAAATTGAATTATTTATTTAACAAAATATATAGTTCCTATTCAATTTTCTTTTAAATCAACATTAGCGTTTGGTTTGCATTTTCTAGCTTTTCGCATGCTACACAACTCAAACAAATAAATATTTCCGATCACGAATTTTGTACTGAGCTTTTTATAAAAAAAGTCCCATCATATATGATTTTAATACTTCATGTTTCAACTGTTTTTTTTTTAAATTAGGTTTCCTTTTTCTGAAATTTTTTTTTATGGATTATAGTATGAAATATATGATAAATTGTAATATTTTCGGAGTAAATAAATACAAGCACATTTATTAATAGATTGTAAATTAATAGATTAAAATTTGGAGCTTACGACACCAAGATGGAAAAATATTTTAATAAATAATTTTCTGTCCTTTTTTTAATATATTTTAAAAAATAAATTTTACTTATTGTGTAAATTACTTTAAGTGTTGGCCAAAATTAATTAATGAGTTATCGTATATTTTTTTCCTCCTACAAAAGGTATTGATTGTAGAGAAACAACTTTACAGAAATACGCAGAGTTTCTTTTTCTGTAAATGTAGGAACACAAAAAGAAACACATGTAAAATATAAGTAACGACTAAATAGAGATGAATTCAATTGTTCATCATATAAGCAACACGAAATTTATTGGTGAGGCACCTTATAATTGGTGGCTAAGGTAAAATGCAGAGTTCGAAGTAAGAGAAGGTAAAAGAGGTGTAGTGTGTGCATATATAGGAAAATATTTCTTCAAGAAAAATTGAATGCACGACAATAATTTAAATACTATTTATATATTAATATATTTTTAAAATTGTAAATTTATAAGAAAATTACTATTCCAACCATATATTTTCAGATTAATTCTAGAAATGAAAATTTCTTGAAGAATTTATAGTAGGGTAGCTGAAAGTAGTAAATATTAATTAAATTCTTTAATACGATTAGAATGATAATTAAGTAATAATTATTTACATAAATTTGATCATCATGATCCTTTGGCTTTTGTAAAGCATATCAAAATTATTAACTACATCGGTAAATGTGCATTTTAAAAGTTTATATTTTTTACAGTAACATAGCAATGATTTGATACCAAATTAATACTGGCTACATATTTACTTCAAAATTTTTTGGCTTTAAATTATCAAAAATTAAGCAGAAGAAATAATGTCTGAAAAATTAGTTAAATTATGCTTTTATAAAGAATTTGTTTGTTCAAGCATATATTTCTTATGCGAACCTAAATTAATATTGTTATTAATATTTGATGTTATTCTTTTAAGGTATCCGACAACGTTCGGAACCGTGATTTTGCAAAAGCGTATAAATGGATAATATTTATGATATTTAGTGTCATTTAAATTAGAAAATGTGTATAGAATTGTTTTAAGAATATTATTACAATAAAAAAATTATTTAAGTACAATATTTTGACAAAAAATGAACATAGAATGACCCCTTTTCAAAATATCCTCCTTTTGTAAAAATATTTCTATTATAATAATATTTTACCTGTATATAGCTTAGACCTCTGTACAGAGGAGGCTCAAGAAGTATTTTTGAAATATATAACTTAAAAGTGGGTTTATTCATGTTTTACGACAACAGAGGGGAGAAATTTTAAGATAAAAAACTGAGGTAATTATTTCAATTGGTTATAAATCTGAAAACAATGTGAGTTTTTCAAAAAAAAATAGTTCAGACTCTCTGGAGAAGTCTTTACTTTATATAAGCAAAATATTATTATTTTAGAAGCATTTTTTTTATAAAAAAGGAGAACATTTTGAAAAAGTTTATACTATATTTATATAAATTAATTTTTTACCAAAAAAATGTATTTAATTAATTTTTTTTATCAAAACGCCCTGAAAACGGTTTTATACATGCATTCAACTAAGTGACACTAAATATTGTGAAAATTATCCATTTATGCGCGTTTTTAAAATCACGGTTCAGAACTTAGTCGGATATTTTAAGTACACAGAGTTTAGTGTTACAAGTTTAAACACACGCCTCATTAAGTAGTAAATTAACAAATTTATCACTGTATCACTTTTATTCTCACTATAGACACCTTCCTGATAAATATGTGTTGGTATACGAAGTTATTTTAGGTGATAAGTAAAAATGACTTAGACATATGGAATATTTTATTTGTAATATCTATACACATAAGCGAAATCTAGTATGATATTTTATGGACTTTTTTATTGCTCCTCGAATGCCTTTGTGAAGACTTCGTTTATGGGATAGGACTGGTAAGTCGGGAATAGTTTTCGTCCAAACTGTTTTACGAGGTCAAATTGCATGCAAAGAATTTCACGCTGTCGGAAAACTTGGAAAACTTCCAAGATAAAGAATCGCACAAAAAAATATGTTTTATAGATGTTTGCGCTCGGGTAACATTATTTCAGTGCCGTATATCTTAGAAAATCAGGCGATCACTTTCGAAATGTAAAGAAGACCAGAACAAGTAGAATATTATTCCTAACAAATGTATTTGTGGCGAGAGCTCGATATGTTCTTTAAATCAGTGTTTCTCAAACTGTGGGGCGCGCCCCCCTGGTGGGGCGCGGTAACACTGCCAGGGGGGCGCGAGCATATTGAAGATGAAAGGTTTAAAAAATAATTTTTTGGAATGAAGTAAAACAAAATGCTTTCTGACATAATAAAAAATACACATTTACACTGATATAATTTATTTTTATCATCTGGTGATCATCAAAAATAAAAGATTCCACTTCAAACACTCATTAGCCATCTTTGATCCTATAACCAAATTAAACAAATATTTTGTTTGCTTTGCGGTCAATATGAGAACGATGAGAATTTTTTTTTACGTTTCTTTTAACGATATCAAACGATGAGAGATTTTTTATTACGTTTCTTTTAACCTAAAATATTACTTAAGCTGACCTTCGAACTTATTGGTATGGTTATCTCCGTCTTTTTTTTAAGGGAAGTTGTAAATATATATAATATATTTCTGTGTTTCATCTTTTTTCCACGTGAAAGAGTTTTATGATATATGGATAAGCATGAGTATTCTGAAACATATAATGCATAATGAAAAACGTTTTACACAATTATTTTCTAGAACATGCTACACTTTCCCCATGAACAATTTTGTAGTTTTGATTGCTGTGTTGTACGACTTATTATAGTTTATAAATGTAAATAAGCAGAATATTAAAAAAAATGGGCATCTGTGATCCCTACTAAAGAAAGTTGAAACTGATCAAGCAATTGAAGAACCTACTGAAATAATGCATATTAATCTAAATATATATATATATATATATATATATATATATATATATATATATATATATATATATATATATATATATATATATATATATATATATATATATATATATATATAGCGAAAGTAAATATCAGAAAAGCGTGAGACATGAAACGTTTGAGTTGATTTGAGTTTAGCTGGAAAATAACGTTCCTGTGTTGTTAGCGAAAAGGGTCTGTTTTTATGTCCTTTATTAAGGGCTTTATTTATTTGGAACATTTTCTTTACTTTTATTGGATTTTTTCTCAAATTTTGAAAAATTGAAAAGTCCTTGAAAGTAGGGGTAAGTATATTTTCTCTTAATTAAATTATTCACTGGAATTGTGATTTTTATAGTGTATAGTAAAAATAACTATAAAATAAATTATAGTTTTTAAACAAACTAAAATACACGCTTTTATAGTGAATCGAACTAAAAAGCAAAAAATAAAAATATTACTTAAAAGTAAGATATACAAAATTTAATACTTATCTTGTAAATTTGTACGGTTTATAATTATGGTCGTATTGTAGCTTTAGCGTCAAAGTGAATTATTATTGCATTCAGTACATTATTAATGTATAAGGGGGGCGCGATAAAAATTGTGATTGAAAAGGGGGGCGCCAGAAATGAAAGTTTGAGAACCACTGCTTTAAATACAACTAATTCGTGTGGAAATTTTTACCATCTGATTTATAGCTTTAAAATCAAGTATTAATATCTATGTACCTGAGGTTTACATGAAATAATATTGTATCATTTACCTCAATTTGGCATATAATTTTAAATATACTTAACAAAGTAACGTTTTAATGCTGTATTAAGTATTTCTGTGCTGATTATTCAAAGATAAACATAATATTTTAAAAATTAAGTGAACAACATATGTATATGTTTTTTTTTTTCAAAATATATTAATAGTAATAAAAAAAAGTAGGAAAACCTTGCCTATAAAAAAGTCATAAATTTTAAAGTTCTGATCATAGTAATTATTATTTTTAATGCTCCATTAACAATATATATAATGGAGATGTCACTCATAAGATTAATATCATTCCAAAAAAAATAAATAAATAAGAAAAGACAGGTAAAGTGTTTATTGATTTTTTAAGACAGCCTAATACTCTAATGCAAATTCACTACAATATTCGTTAAAAATTTGTTTAACTAATAATTAGCTTTATAGTACAAAATAATGCGTGTATTATAAATATTAAAGATATCTACAGCATTTAACCAGCTACAAAAAACAAAAAAAAAGTTTATTTCTTCTTAAAGGAAGACACCTTTGGGTGAATAATATACTAAAAATAAAAACAAATACTTATAATATATTTTTACGTAAAAAATTTTATGGCATATCTAGTATATTATATTTTAGTAAAAAAATGCATAAATTTATTTTCAAAGATTTTAGAACAGTCATCATTAAGTAAACATTCAGTAATACTGTCATTAAAGCTAAAAAAAAAAAAAAGACAGAAGAAAAATGATACATTTACCTAAACGTTTACAAACTACTCCGTGAATTCCATCCCACAAAGAATATATTTAGTTTTAAATATCTAATTAAAGGTCATCCGTGTATTATTTTTAAAATATTGCTTAGTTTTTTTACCATAACAGTGTAGTAGGGAGTGTGCAGAAATTAATGAAAAAATTCTATGTAGCATATGTATATGAATACACACACATACATATTCTCTCTCTCTCTCTTTATCTATCTATCTATCTATCTATATATATATATATATATATATATATATATATATATATATATATATATATATATTATATATATATATACTAGCCGTTTTTCCCGATGTTGTATTTATGTGTACTGTTTACATATATATTAATTATTGATATCTAGCATTAAGAATTCGATTGTATTGAAAAAATATATTTATAGCTGTTACACTCTCACCCCTTGATATAAAAAGAACATAAATTATAATATCTAATTTCTATTTATATCTAAAATAGAAGTAGATAGATTTTTTTCGCTCACTTAACCTAATAATCAAGTGGATTTCCACCAAAGCAACTTTCAGTGGATCTCTACTCCATAAAATAAACATGCGTGCTAAATTTCAAGTCTAAATCTAACAGAGCAAAGACGGAATTTTTATCATCAATACTTTGTTGACAGCATTCTTAGCGGATTCCAATTCAACAAAAGAAGCATGCAAACCAAATTTTATTATTATAGTCTTAGCAGTTCAAAAACGGGAATTTTGTCTATCAATACGCCCCAATAACTCTACCCGATTCCCCCTGCAGCTGATTTCCGTAAAATCTATTCTTAGTGGAACTCTATTCAACTAAAGAAAAGTGCTCAACAAATTTCAAGTAAATGAGTTAAATTCAAAAACAGGAATTTTTCTATAACATGCCTTAATCCCTCGCAACCCCACTCCTTTGGGGGTACGTTTTCGCAAAAATCTTTTTAAAAGGAACTTTATTACATGAACGGAACATACCTTCTAATTTTCAAGCAGGTGTTTCTATTAGTTGAAAAGCGGACATATTTATCTATTACGCCCCCTAATCCTCTCAGTGACCCTTGGGGATCGATTTTCCCCAAAACTATTTTGTAGTGGATCTCTACACCATGAAAGGAATTAGCTTATATATACCAAATTTTAAGACTGTACGTCTACTAGTTTAAAAATGGAAATAATTATCTATAACGCTCCTTAAGTCCCCGCAACGCCACTTCGGAAACGATTTTCACAAACCCCATCTTATAGCGGATCTCTACTCAGTGAAGGAATCTGCTTACTCAATTTCAAGATTTTACGTCTAATAGTTTAAAAAAGGAGTTAATTGCCTATAACGCCCCTTAATTCTCCATAACGCCACTTGGTGTCGATTTTAACAAAACCCATTTTGCAGCGGATCTGTGCTCTATGAAAAGAATCCGCTTACCAAATTTCAAGACTGTACGTCTAATAATTTAAAAATGGAAATAATTATGAATAACGCCACTTAAGCGCCCTCAACCTTTTGGAGGTCGATTTTTGTAAAAATCATTACGTAGGGAATCTTTACTTTAGGAAAGAAATCTGTGTACCATGTTTCACGACTGTACATCTAATAGTTTAGTAATGGAAATAATTATCTATAACGTCCCTTAAACCCCTGTAACGCCCCTTGGGGTTCAAACTTTGCAAAATCTGTTCTTAGCTGACGTCTACTCCATGAAGGGAACCTACCTACCAAATTTCACGTCTGTAGGTTTAATAGCTCCGGAGATATCGTGATTAGTCAGTGAGTCAGTCAGTGAGTCAGTGAGTCGCTTTTCTCCTTTATATACTCTGCTCAAAACAATTAAAGGATATTGTAAGTATTATATAAAATAAAGATATAAGCGAAATTTTTTTTTGCCGAAAATGGAAGAAGAGAATCAGAAATGCAAATTTTTGTGATTTTCAAACTGTGGAGAATGCTAATTTTGAGTTCGACGTCAAAAACGTCGCTTCAGCGGCAGCAAATGAAATTTGACTTTCAACTGAAATGAAGACAAGGATGTTCGGCATTCCGTGACTGCTTTGTTTCGATGAGTACGATGTCTCAGCGAAGTCATTTAACCGATTCAAAAGCTTGGAGAGTTGTTGTTAGGTTAGAAGGGGGCCACAAACTCAAGCAGAAGTAGCGCAAGCCATTGGAGTGTAACAAATGTGATTTCCAGGATTTGGAACAGTTCTTTGGAGACTGGAAGTGCAGGCCGAAATGAAGAAATGAATGGAGCAATATCCTTTTTTCTGACGAGTCCCGTTTTTCTGTTTATCCGGATAATAGGCTTATTTTCATCTGGAGGGGCCGTGGCAGTAGGAATAATCCTGCGTTTATGCACGAATGTGTCACATTTGGCGGTGGGGAAGTGTTGGTGTATGGTGGCATCTCCATTGACGGGTGCACAGACCTTTACATCATTCGAGATGGACCTCTGACTGCTCGTCGATATACGAATGAGATCCTCAGACCTATTGTAGTCCCTTACGCTGCAGCAATTGGAGATGACTTCATTTTAATGGACGATAACTGCAGGCCACATCGTGCTAACCTGTTGGAGGATTTCCTTTTCGAGGAAGGAATCGTACGAATGGAATGGCCAGCGTGTTCTCCAGACATGAATCCAATAGAGCACGTTTGGGACGCTCTAGGAAGACAAGTTGCTGGCCGCCAAATACCCCCACAAACTCTCCAAGAACTGGAAAGAGCTCTTCTGGAAGAGTGGGAAAGAATACCCCAACTCGTGATTAATAGCCTCATTGACTCCATGCCTCAAAGGTGCTCAACGTTGCTGGCCGTCCGTGGAAACCACACCCCCTACTGAAAATAATTCCCTTTGAAGAAAACACCTTTTCTTATTCTTTTTGTCTCATATGCACAAATTGAGTTTTTTTCCTTTTGTACTCAAATGTGCAATAAAATGCATTTCTTTTTGCCAAACATGTGTAATTTATTCTCATATAACCTACTACGTCTGTCGACCATGTATCAATCAGCTAAAAATTTTCTCAGCCACAAGATCCAGCTAAAACCGCAATATCTTTTAATTATTTTGAGCAGTATATATAGAATATACACATATTGAAGATCTTTTCTAAGTACTGTTACTAAAGTTAGCTTTAAGGGGTGTTAAATTTTTCTAGAGGTCTGAAAATATAAGCAATTTTCAAACAGGTATGATTCTTTTAAATTTAAATTAAATCATTCGAAACTTTAACACATTATTTATAAAAGAATGGGGCTTCAGAAAAGTATAAAATGTTGGAAATATAATAATAATTTTAAAATCATAAAAGCATAAAAAAATTCTATGATAAATATTAAGTATTTTTTACGTTGCGCAGGCTATTTTCTAAAATAGTAGTCTCTGATGTATAAAACTTTACAGAATTATAAAATGCATCATACTCTTTAGGCCCTACCTAAATGTAGTATTATATATCTTTTGTATTTCAAAATAATTTTGTAAAACCTTGCAATTTTTTAAATATATTTTAAAAAAATGTATATTTTTAATTCATTAAAATATTTAAGTTATTATTCTATTTATATAAAAATAGCTGCAGTGTAATTAGAATACATTTGCCTTTATTAATCAACTTATAGCTAGTAATTAAAGCTACTATTTTAGAAAATAGCATGCGTGACATAAAACTTAAAATACTTTTCTATAAGAAATATTTATTATTTTCATATGCTTATAATTTTGAAAATCATGATTATATATATTTTAAACATTTTATATTTTTCTGAAGCCACATTTCTTTATAAATAATGTGTAAAAGATTAGAATTATTTAGTTTAAATTTAAAAGAATTGTACCTGTTTGAAAATTGTTTATATTTTCAGACCTCTAGAGAAGTTTAACACCCCTGAAACGCCTTAAGTTACATACTTCATGATTAATGCTATATACTATACGTTATACATTTTTGATATGAACTTGTAAAAAACAGCTCAAAGTTTAAGAATTGAAAGAAATATGTAATAAGAGATCTTGATTATTTATAAACCATTTAATATGTCTATAAAAAGTTCATATTATAATAATGTTTTCCATCTTACAAAGAATACATAATTTTTAAATTATCTGGTATTCATTAAGAGATGAAATACAAGTAATATTATAAGAATTTTTTAAACATTTTAAATTAGAAAATTATTCAACGAATAACTTCAAAGTTAGCTGATTAATTAAAATATGAATAGAGAGATTTTGTGAGGAAATAATTTAACTTTTACTCCTCCTGCGTTAAAATGAAATACTTAACATAAAAATATTTAAAAAACTATACTATAATATTATTTCTTATCTGACTTATATTCTGTACTTTTAAATATGATTAAATATTAACAAATAAAAATGTAATATGCTTATAATATGCTTCAATTTTAAAGTTTTACAAATGGTTTTCGATTTCTAAAAAATTAATCTATAATTCCGGTATTTTGTAATGTAACATTTAAGAGAAGTTGCATACATACTTAAATATATTTGCATTTGTCAATAATAATCTATTACAATATGTTATTTAATTTTTAAAATTAAAAATTCCCTTAAAAAGGTATAATTTGAAATAGGAATTATACATCAGTAGAAAAATATAATCTAATAAAATCATAACAATAACACTGTAATATCTAGAAATAATCCACAAAAATGAAAGCATTAGTTAAAGTGTATTTCGTAATTTGTGGACTGTTCCCTTATTACACTCCACAAATTGTCTCCATTTTAGCTGGAATATATATGCCATCAGCTTCAGAAAAAGGAGGAGTTTTATTTATTTATTTAATGCAATTCTTTCTTTGTAATACCTTTGCTCAGGGAATAAAGAGAAACAAAACTGGTAAAAAGAATACATCATAAGAACGTTATAATACCTGATTTCGGGAAAGAAAGAGGGAAAAAAATCCAAAAAAAGGTATATCACATAAGTACGTGACTGGTGCTCTTAGCGCGTGGTAGTACTAATCTATCCTATTTCCGAGCTTACAACTTTCATGTCGTTAGAACGAGTTCTATAGTTTATATTTGAGTTCCCGTTCTGTCGAATCTTCTCATGGTTTCAGATTTTTAGCCTGCAGCAAAATGGATCTTACTTCCGCCCTCTTAAATACCAGGGCTTATCAGAATTGTCATTACACGAGGCAATTTAGGGCTTTTATTACCCCGTTTTAAGTAATTTAGTATATTAGGTATTCTGGGAGATAATGTTACGGCACATTTACTATGCATTTTTTTTTTGTTCAAATCATGGTGAAACATGCACCATTATGAGCCTATAAAACGCATTTTGATATTAATTTTTACATTTAAGAGTAGTTAGCCAAGTACTTTAAAAATCAGACAATAGTTTCAAATTTACTTTGTTTAACCTACAGTTTGAAAATATACTTTTTGCATTTAAAATATCGGGTTTGAACTTGATACTTATATAGCAGTACACAGATATTTTTTTCCGTTTCAACAAAATAAATTCTAAAATTTAAGTTATCTTATTGTAATTATTTTTTATCAAACAAATTTCGATTTGTGATAGATTTTTGTTTTAAATATTATAATTAAACCCTTATGCACACAGAATGTTCATGCCATGTGGTCAATACTTGTTTTTTTTCGCTTTTTTTATTATGAGTACATGATAAATGCATTAAAAAAAGCAAAATATATGTCTTGAATATTTTCAGTCATAATTCTAAACAATAACGAACAAATATTCGAATTTTATATTTTAAAATTTGGTGACTGTGGCAAACTTTAGACTGCAAACATGCTATGATTGCATAGCACAGCATTCTAATAAAATAAGCTTCCTTCCATCTAGTATATGCGGAATTTGTAACTCGGGCATCATGAATGCAGAAAATTTTATGTGCATAAAACTAGATAAAGAGTGTAAAAATATGGTGAGATCAGTGAACAATACTGGAATGCCAGAAGTTTCATAAATTCCTTGTAATGACTACACCACACATTTTCCTTTGCTTGATGTTTATTTTTTTTTTACTTTTGTTCTCTTATTAAGATTGACTCATGACTACGTTCGGAACCGTGATTTTAAAGAGCGCGTAAATGGATAATTTTCATGATATTTAGTGTCACTTAGATTAGAATACAAGTATAAAATTGCTTTAAGGACATTTTGACAAACAATTATTTAAATACAATATTTCGGCAAAAAATTAACTTAGAATAACATTTTTTTTAAATGGTCTCCTTTTGTGAAACATGTTCCTGTTATAATAATATTTTGCCTGTATATAGCTCAGACCTTTAAACAGAGGCTCAACTATCATTTTTTAAAAATTCATATTTTCCCCTCTGTTGTCGTAAAACATGGATAAACCCACTTCTAAGATATATATTTCAAAAATTCTATTTAATCCTCTGTACAGATGTCTGAGCTATATGCAGGCAAAATATTATTATAATCGAAGCATTTTTCCCAAAATGAGAATATTTTGAAAATTGGTCATTCTATGTTCATATTTTGTCAAAATATTGTACTTAAATAATTTTTTTATTGTAATACTATTCTTAAAATAACTTTATATACATTTTCTAATCTAAGTGACACTAAATATCATAAATATTATCAATTTATACGCTTTTACAAAATCACGGTTTCGAACGTAGTCGGGCGCCTTAATTTATATTGGTTCGTAATTTATAAGTGTATTCTTTTTTATTCTTTATCATGGTGCTCGTGTTTTATTTGAGCAGTTTTATAAGTTTGGATTGTTCCTTCTAATAAAGCTGTTTGTAACAACACAACATATTTTAAAATTTAATTTGTGTCACAGCGAAGATAATATTTTAATAATTCCTTCATTAAAATATGTTAAATGAATGATTATTCGAAAGCAAAAAAGTAAATAAGTAAAGAAATAAATAGAAGTTGCGTAAAAAGAATTTTTGTTACTCTAGAATATCGTTGAGGAATTACTGTATTTTTAACAAAAATGTATTCACATTGCCCTATGAATATAAAACTTTTCAAAAAATCATTGTTATTATTGAATGTAAGTTATTGGCATTTCTATCGGTTCAAATTAAAGAGTGATATTTTGAATTGCAAGGAAAAACTACTGTATGAAGATCATTTTGAGACTTGGAGGATCTAATTCTCTTTTTTCAAAAACCGGAAAAAAAGCTTTTTCAATCGTTCTAGAAGAGTACTTCAAAACTTGAAGCGTGTTAAAATTCTTTATGAATGTCAAATATTCTCTTACAGATAACTCAAGTGGAAAAAAATATTGAACTCTATCAAATATATATACATATATATATATATATATATATATTGTTTCTCGACTTGCTTTGATGTCAAAATAACACGACTTTTTAATAGTTTTTAAGATGAAAAAAATGTATTTGCTCTTCAAAAAGACAAATATAGCTTTTTTTTTCTTTTTTGATAAATGTTTCTCATAGTAAATAAGATAAGAAGAGAAAGATATAAGTAAAATATACATATATCACTATTTCTATGTAAAATGATTTTTATTTATTTCTAAAGATCTAGATGATATTTTGTCATGTGTTAAAATAACTAAAGACAAAAGTAATTTTATTATATCTCCAAATGAAGAAATATAATCCTGTGATGTGTATAAACTGCAATCCATAATTTAATCAAGGAGATATATTGTATCATTAGTTTACCTCAAATTGAATAAATAAAAATATTAAATTACAAAAATATCATTGCTACTTAATAAAAAAAAGAAATGCATAGCAATGAATTATTATAGCTATTTTTATATGTTATCCAACCGAATAGAAAAAAGTTTTTGCCAAATGTAAGAATCAACGCTGAATTTGTTTTATTAAAAAATGCATTTGAAGGCTTTGTAAATAACCAAGAAACATGGTAAATTTCGGACCTATACGATATATTTGTATTACGCTTTAACAACATAAAAATTGACTAAATATAAAATTCACATTACCACTAAATCAAGTCTCAAATTTAAATTCTGATAGTAGAATTTTTATTCAATATATTTTATACACAATTTTTTTTTAACAAATTCCATTTAAAGAAGCATACATGTGGTTAAAATATCACTGCTTTTTATTAAATTTAAAATTGCATATGCTAGTGCTGAGATAGAAAAAATTACTGTGAATCATTATTTCCATATAATATAAACATTAAAAAAGTATATTTTTTATCATATAACTAACTTTTCATACATAATCCAGAAAATGTTTTTTAAATTATATTGCATTTTAGAGAGAAAAATACATAAATTTAATCTTCATTTATGAGCAATATATGAGTGCATTTCATTCAATTTTAATTCAAACGCAGAAATTTTTGAAAAATGTATATTAATTTTGAATATCGTTGCTTTTATATTATTTTTATAAGAGTATGTATCTGAAATAAAAAGAAAACAATTCTGAAACAAAATCTTCTCATATAGCAATATTATAATAATTTGATCATTTTTCATAATTATCTTGCCACCGCAGTAGCTTAGTGGTAGTAGCCAATGTGTCACAAGTTCGATCACTTTTACTACTGAAAGTCCACAGTGTAGTGGGTCTGATGCCCGTAAATATGTCATGATTCAAAGATTTGAAAGGGGCTCTCAGCTAAGTTGTCCTGCTTGTTAATTAACCAAGTTTTAAAATTACAAGGTCAATTGCCTATAGCCTTTGCAGTATTAGGTTAATACATTTAGTATTAGGTTAATACATTTAGTATTAGGTTAATGAACAATCACTCACTCATAAGTATATTTCCGTCGTGAAATAGCTTGAAATAGAATTAAAAGATCAATAATTAAGTAAAGAAACTATAATTGACTAGAAACAGGCTTCTTTTGTTGTTTTTATAACTTATATTACACTAAAGCTTTCGAATGTAAAATATTTAACAATGATTATACATAAGTAAGACAAATAATAAATTGTTCGATTTTGCATTTTTTTATATTTTTAAATAGATTGTAATTTATTATATAACATTTCGCTCCCATTTGCTTCAATACTTTCACACACATTTACAAACTTAAAATAAATATTTCAAAAATAAAAAAAATAATAAATCTCCTGCAATTAAAAGTCTTAGAAACCTTGTATCATGCAATTTATGGCCTGTAGATATCTGAAGTACTTGCATTTTGATTCCTATCCTAATCAATCGAAAATTTATATGGAATAACTGTTTGTTCCCCTGATATTGTGTTTCGGCAATAAACCGGATAAAAATAAGGCTAATGTTATGTGCTTTTAAAAAAAACCCTTTTTTTTATGTTAGTTCCTTGCTTTAAAGGTAATTTTATTGAGAAATCATTACTTAAGTTTTTGTCCCTTAGAGTAATATACAATATAAATAATAGATAGTCGTTCCTTTCCCACTTTTGTAATTTTTGTTTTTGATTTGATGTTTAATGTATACTATACTTCCATAAAAAAAGCCGAAGATCCCATCTTATCAACGAAATTATTTTTATTAAATCAGAAAAGCCTCAAAACTATCACACGACCTTTGAAGAGCGTCTGCGCTTTTAATTATCATATCTTGAGTCGAAATTAATAACATGATACCACAACATGAAGATATTTAATAAATTTTCTTTATCCTCCCTTTGAGATTACTGAGACTGGTTTTGTAAATTAATTTTTGGGGTTTTTTTCGTCAAAACTGCCATTAGTAAACAAAACTAGGAGAAAGCTGTTCATCACATATGAGAAATATCTGGCTAATTATGCCAAAGGCGAGAATTAGCTAACGAGTTTCTCTGTAAATTTAGACTGCGTCCGTCATGCTTGCCACATCGTAATTTTACCCCGCTAACGAGGAAGGGAATGAAAATCTGCCAAAAATTTGTAGTTATTTCTATCCCCCTCCCCACTGTACCTCCCGTGTTCCGCTTTTGCATCTTAAGTAATTAAATATGCAAAAATACCTTCCAGCAAACATTGCTACCATCTGCCGTTCTTGCTTCAGCTCAACTTTTGGAGGGTTTAATCCAAACTCTTCTAATGTTTTAGGCAGCTAAATAAGCAAAGCTCTGCCACGCGTGGCTCGGCTAAGCCAACTGGGATTAACTTTGCTAATTAGCCAGGTGAAGAAGTCTTATTTGAAGGAAATGTGGTGTATCTAAAAGTCATGAGATTTGTTCCGACATAATTGAGAAGTGTTTACGAAATGAATTGGGTTGTTTATTGTTTTATCCATTGAAATGGAATTATGAATAAATATTTTATTTGATTAATTTGCAGTATAGTGTCAAATAAGGAAGTTTTGTTTTAGCCGATTGTCGTTCTAATTTTAATACAGTCACAAAGTTTTGTCTTGGAATAAGAGTTGTTGTGGTATGTAAATCATATATAAGTACAAATCATCAACCTGAAATACTATATAATGGAGGGCACAACAAAAGAAGGATATTTCAATGTTAATATTGGTGAACTAATAATGTAGACACAAAAATCATTGTAATAATGTAGTAATACGAACAACGTATTACATACACTAACATTGTTCACGTAAAATTTGTGTTCATTCAGTTAAAATAACAAGGAAGTGATATTTAGATTTTCATGAAGATTATTAATTAATGTTCTTAAGGAATCCGACTACGTTCGGAAACGTGATTTTAAAAAAAGCATAAATGGATAACGTTAATGATATTTAGTGTCACTTAGATCATAGAATATATGTATGAAATTGTTTTAAGGACATTTCGATAAAAAAAATTATTGAATTACATTATTTTGACAAAAAATTAACTTAGAATAACATTTTTACAAAATTTTCTCCTTTTTTACAAAATGCTTATAAAATAACAATATTTGCTTATATAAAGTAAAAATTTCTCCAGAGAGTCTGAACTAGGAGTTTTGAAAAATTCACATTATTTTCAGAGTTACCACCAAATGAAATAATTATCGATATTTTTTTCTTAAATTATTCTCCCTCTTTTGTAGTAAAATGTGGATAAATTCACTTCTATGTTATATATTTCAAAAATTCTAGTTGAGCCTCTTTACAAAGGTCTGAGCTGTATACAGGCAAAATATTATTGTAATAGATGCATTTTTCACAAAAGGAGAATATTTTGAAAATAGGTCATTTCATGATCATTTTTTGTCAAAATATTGTAAAATAATTTTTTATTGTAGTACTATTCTTAAAACAATTTTATGTACATTTCTGATCTAAGTGACACTTAGTATCATAAATATTATCCATTTATAAGGTTTTTCAAAATCACGGTTCCAAACGTAGTCGGATACCTTAATATTAGTTCCTTTGTAAAAAAGAATAATTAAGTAATAAAATTGGTTTTAGTTAAAGATTATTAATATAAATAAAGTTTGCATTAAAAGATGAGATTATGTGAATCATTTTTCATATGAAGTGATATTGCCCCATTGTAAATGTAAAGTGATTTGTCAGCAGCTTATAAAACATTTTATTTCAATATTTCTAATTTATCCATTGGAAAAACATGCATAGACATTTGATATTAGTATCTTATCACTGAAATGGAAATGACATAATGAAAGAATGGTTAATTTCAATTAAATACTGACTGTCATGTTTTTTTCATTAAATAAATACAATGTAAAATATTAATAATGTATGAAGAAGACTATAATGCGACATCCACTTTTGGAATCGTATGAATATAACAATAAATTATAATAAAAATTTCAAAATGGTGAAGAGAAAACTCATGCACATCTATGGACCGTTCTGAGATTGCAGAAAAATAAATGATTTAAGAACGGATCCGTAATAATACTTCTTGAAATAAAATAATCCTTTTTGAAAAATTATAAAAATAAAGTGTTCCTTTACAATGTTTCTTCATTCTCTAAAACCATCATCTGCATTATTCTATTTCAACGCATTATAAATGAAGCCATTATTTCTTGGTTTCCTTGGAAATATTGTATAAGAGGATTATAAATAATCAATTTAAATGATTTGGGTTGCAGAAAGTAGATTTCCCTCGATTCTTAAATTTCTTAAATCGTATTATTGTTTTTATGGGCAGTTTTATTTAATTTTCTCATTTTCATTTCTTTGTTTCGTTTTTTCCTTCCTTTCGCTACTTTTTGAATATTTATATTCAGAGCTTTCTTCAGAAACTTTGTGTTTCTCCTATTTCTCGTGAATGTTAAAAATAATTAATTTTGATTTCCTTGCATTTCAGTTAAAATATTCTAGTGAAAAATTTTATAAAATGTTAAGTATTGCAATAAAGGACTGGGTATAAAATTTAATACAGTATAAATAAAATAACTTATTGTTTTTTGCACAAGATATAAGTAAATACTACCAATTTAATATGTGATTCTATATATTTCTAGATACTACTCAGTCAACTTGAATATTCTTGAAATTCATTACAAAGAAAAACATATTTTTCAGGGGGAAAAGCTGTCTGTGTTTTATACATGCAATCTAATACTATGTCATAAATGCTTGCTTATATTTATATATGCAATTGAAATAAATAAATTTTATGGTGTAAATAAGTATAATTTCTAATTACTATTTTGTAAAACAGAAAATTCAACCATCTGAAAATTGAAAATGGTATTTCTATTAAATATCAATATAAAATACATTGATTGCTAAAACGTAAACAATTATTTTATGTAAATTTAAATATCTGTCTTTATAGTAGAAATATTATTATGATTAAAAATGAAACTTTTTATAACATTTGATTTTATTTTAGTCAGGGTAATATGGAATATTTCTGATTTTTCTGTCAGATAATTTTTAAAAAAATAAAAATTGCAACCTATACCCATTCCATTTCATTAACCATATTATTATTTTCAGGATCGTTATGAGTAGGTTGCCATGATCTGTAATCCATAATACCAAATTCCTTATATAGAGAGAGATTTGAAATTTTCCACAGTTTCTTTTTTATCTAAAATATTTCTTTACTTTAACTATATAAAATATGAAATATATTTGTAAATAAAAGTTTCTTAGCCATTCAACAAAGTTTTCTGTAAAATGTATATAAATATATTGATTAGAAAAGATATGAATTTCCAAAACGTATTTATCTTTAATATATTTTTGTTACTTATCTGACTGAAAAAGAGACAAATACTATGCGCACTACCTAGTTTAAATTAAAAGTAATTTAAAATTATTATTTTATATATTGTTCAATTTGGTTCTTACAAATACCTTGTAAAGTATGAAATATATCCGCAATTTTCCTCGGTAATACTTCTTGGTACCATGCTTGAATATTTGTAACCCAGAATCCACAAAATGCATAATACTTTTTTTCATCATCTACTTAAATAGCATTCACAAAACAAGTTTGTAATAAAAAAATTATGTATTAAACTAAATGACGTTTTAATACGTTTCTTTAACTTTAATTACGTTTCTTTAACTTTAATTTAATACTAGATTGTACAAGAAATGCAAAAAGAGGAAATACGTACCCAAATGGCTTGCACTCGAAAATTAAAAGTAAGTTTGTATTTCTCTAAAAATAGTCCTAAAAACAAAATAACAAAGTATTACATACTATGTCGACAACATAGATTACAGTAAGCAACATAGATCACTTTCCCTATAAGTTCTAGCACCTTAATTACTGTTACCTTTTTGGTCCGATGAAAGCAGATTAATGTCTTCTGAGTTTTTCGCGCCCGAGAGCTGTTGAAATTAACTCTTCTTGGTCGATGTTCAATTAATGGATGGTCAAAATGAAGAGGTGAAAATCTACTAATTACTTTCCGAAGATTCTGGAGCAGGAATGTGTTGACTTTGTGTTCTATAATTCTGGTATCTAAGATGGATACGAAGATTTAATGACTTCTTATTTTTAGCTTTTAATTCCATTTCCATTCATGTGTAAGATCTACAGATTTCTAAAATATTAGTTGAAATTAAAAGGGATTACTAAAACCAACTCCGATACAATTGCATTCTACGCAAAAGCTATTCTAAAGGGTTAATGATTTCGAATGACATCTGACTTGTATATCAGTAAATATTACTTGACTTAAAAGTATTTAGTATTTTAAATGAATTGATCCAATTTTAAATCTAAAGTTTTGGAAACTAAAATACTAGACACTACTAACTAATTGTGCGATATAATATTAAAAAAACATTATAAACTTAAGTAAAAGTTTAATTATGTGGAATTATATTTTTTTAAAAAATTCTTTACTTAAGGTATCTGACTAAGTACGGAACCGTGAATTTAAAAAAGCGCATACATGGATAATTTTCATGATATTTATTGTTACCTAGATTAGAATACATGCATAAAATTGTTTTAAGGACATTTTGACAAAAAAAATATTTAAATACAATATTTCTTGCTAAAAATTAACTTAGAATAATCTTTTTTCAAAATGTCCTCCTTTTTTAAAAAAAATGCTTCTATTGTAATAATATTTTGCCTTTATATAGCTCAGACCTCTGTACAGAGGCTCAACTATGATTTTTAAAAAATTCACATTATTGTCAGAGTTACAATCCATTGAAATAATTATCGGTGTTTTTTTCTTAAAATGTCTCCCCTCTGTTGTCGTAAAACATGGATAAACTCACTTCTGAGTTATATATTTCAAAAATTAACTTGTTTTCTATGAAATTTTATTGAAAATATGCTTTTCGATTCATGGAAAAAATACTAAAATACTGTTCATTACAAAAGAGCAGTATGCATTCTAATTAAAATTCTAGCATAAAATTTAATTAAAATTTTTACAGTTTTTTTTTCTTTTCTGTATGTATGAAAATGCTTCATTTATTAATTAATATACATTACATTAAACTTAAAGAAAAATTGTAATTTTAGAACAGAAAAAAAGCAATTAAGAATAAATTGCATTCCTTACAATACTCTTACAAAATTTAGCAAACAAACTTTTCCGAAATGGCATTTTAATTTCATAAATATTTAACTTTGATACTATTTTTCTCATATTGAAAATTTCAATTTAACCATTCAATAAAACAATAAATACTTATAAATGCATAATTTCATTGCCATAATTAAAAATAGTCAAGAAATTATAAAACGCAAAAATAAATGAATAAAATAATTTTTATTACCAATACAGAGTTTAGAAGACTTGTTTCAATCCATTGACATAATGGTTTAATTAAAACACTTTTACATTATTACTTATAATTACAGCTATTGCCAAAGGATTAATGGCTTGTCAATAGTTGAACTAGCTAGTAATTATTTCGCTAATTTATATTTACCCCTTTTTAAAATATTAATATAGAAAATACTTCATTTTACTTGTTCGATCTATTAATGTTTAAATTCTTTTTAGAGAGAACAATTATTTCAATCAAAATAGAATTTTTTATCCAGGCTACATTAATACCTGATTTAGGCAAAGAATATAACTGATCACGCTAATTTTATAGATATTAAAATACAAATAAATAACATTTAACAAGCACTAATATTTATGAAAAGTTAGAAAGTTTTATCTATATAATACTATTGAAGCACATCATTGGGAAAGTCTCAACTATTTAACAGTTTTCACAGAAACAATTTATAAATTGAATTGAAATTGACAGAATCTTAGTTCCACATATTTCAGAAAAAATGCAAAATTATAAAAAGCTCAGTAATTGTTATTCAGAAGAAAAGGAACTAATTTTAATTAAATATATCACTATAAAGAAACTTAAGTAAATATAGATTGAATTATTCTTATAAAATAAATTGAATGAATTTTAATTATTAAATATGCTACAAGCATTCAAAATTCCTGTAATTGTACTAACATTTTATTCCTTCTCTTCTTAAATCATCGATGACAATACTGTAGCACAAAAGTAATGAACATAAAAATATTTTTTGTTAGTATGCTTTTCCTATAATATGGAAAAATTCAAAAAGTAATCTTAATATTATTCCTTTAAAGTTAGCTTTTACAGTATAATTTTAGTTCGTAATTATCTTCACAAAATTATTTTTTACACATTAATACTTTTACTAATCAGCCTTTATTTTTGTATTTAGTCACTGAATTGGAAATATTTGGTTTATTGTTCTTTGATTTGTAGATGATCCAAGAACATACTAATGTTTTTTTAGGTATGTAAATTTTCACTGAAAATTAATTTAGAACTTTCCCCTTTTTTATTTAGAAATTTAATTATTTTGCACATTATTATGAATAAAAAGAACTTAGCTTGTCATAAAAAAGTTTAAATCCCACTTTTTCTATAAAGTAGTCTTCAGTCTCTGCACTTTTTAATAAAAGTGATGCATTCATTTTTCTTTCTTTTGAAATTTCAATTATCTTTATATACAAAAAAGGGGAGAAGGAGACAATGAATTATAAAACACAATATATTAATATATTAGAGTTGAAGTTTTGCAGTTCTACTGCTTCAACGCCTTCAAAAAACTTATGTGAACTATTACAATAAAATTTAAATATAGCATTAAAATAATATGACTCATTTTATCGTGTTAATCAAACACTTTCTTTATTACTTCTAATAATTTTATGCTTTATAAATAATATATTGATAAGTTTTTCTTTTTATCATTTTTCAGCTCGTTGATCCTAATTTCTACAGTATTCAGTTATTTTCGGAACTATAATTATAATTTCACCTTTAGAAATATGTGCTTCAGAAGATTATATTTTTTAGACTAGGCAAATATTTTTATTAAATATTAACCAAATTATCTTAATCAAGCATTATTTTGTTCTAAAATTGTTTTTGTTGTAAAAATTGAATCTGAAATTTTTAATTTATTCCTGTTGGAAATTACATTACATAATTTCAGTAAAAGTAAAGAAATTGTTTTTTTGTTCGAAAAAGTTCAGAACAATCAGTGTATTTAGTAAAATTAAGTAAGTCAACATTATAGATTATGTATTATTTATATAACTAATATTAATTTCCGCACTTAAAATACTTTTAATAAAATTTTGAAATAATAATAGCCATTAAAATTTATAGAAATTAAGAGATTCCACACTTTTTTTTATTAGAGCTCACAGAGAAGTCTTTAAGATAATTTTTTTAAAAATAAATTCACTGCATTCATTATACTTTGTACTCAATTGAGTGAACACAAGTTTATTAACGTTGCGGAATAAAGCAATGTCAAGGCTATTGGCGACGGACAACAAAGTTTTTAATCATATTTAAGTGACAAATAGGACACATGATGAGCTGTAAAACTGATTTCCGAGCTTCTGTACCATAGTAACAGAAGGGCTTTGAAATCTCGACATATTTAACATGCATCACCTCATATACATGGTGCGTTTTCGGTGGGGCAAGAGTTTGAACTCATGACACACTAGTCACGCATCCAAGACCATAACTCACAGGTTTAACACCCACTTGTTATCAACTGAATAAAACATAGAAAAAAATGTAAAATTATATTTGAATAAGCATATGAAATTAACCCTCTGGCCGGAACATCAATATTTTTGCCACTCTTTAGAAACATCCATCCGGCAGATGGGTACACTAATCTTTTTGAATTTTATTACCTTAAGGACTGTTATAAATGCCCTTATCACTCATGAAATTGAGTAGAATTTTTAATATTTAAGTCTTTATGATGCACACTATATAAATATATTTTTATCACAAGAATTGTAACTAGTACTTTGATAAAAACTGATTAAATTTTTTTTTATATTCATGTAAAAATAATTAAAAATAATAATATCAATAACGAAAATCAATAGGAGTATAGATACTCTGATAGACGGCGATAGATAAGAAAAATCACACATATCGTGAGTTGAAAAAAATCGCCAAGTAACATCACGTGATCCTTTCACTGGGTAGAGTTCAACTGAAGATGTCAAGGCAGCCCCACACTAAAAATCACACCACAGCGTTATGTACATTCATCAAAGCCCATCATCCCCGTCTGAGAGACGGATGTACCAGTCAGAGGGTTAAGCATAAAATGCATCAATGAAAAAAACATTCCCCGAATGGAGAATTTATTATCTTTTATCTTCTTTTCTTTCTTTAAAGTGGAATTTTTTTTATCTATTACAGACGAACTAAAGGAAAGAAGAAAATAATGTTGATTTTTCTTAGGAAACATATCTCTAAAGAAAGAAATGAATCCACATTTTAATATTTGCTAAGTCAACAATTATTTTAAATTCTAAGGAAATAATTACTTTATAAATATCAAGAAATAAATGAATTTACTTTTCTAGACTAGATGATAAAAGCATATTATTTTGAAACCAGTTATATCTAAGTAATATAAACTATATTTAATGTTATTAGTATACATAAATTCCTATTTAAAAGGATCAAGTACACGATTAAATACGTTGTAAAAATAAATATTTTTGTTTTTTTTTTAATATTTGCGATGTTATCGAATTTTCTTCTAATCGTAAAGTAATAAAACCTTAAATGCACTGTAGTAGACGAAATATTTGCATAAAGTATATTATACTTTAAATGATCCATTGTACTTTAAAAAAAAAAAAAATATTTTCAACAAAAAATAGCTACTGAAATTCGGGAATCAGCTTAATAGCTTGTTATTTTTGTAAGTTCAGCATATGTTACGTGGATCTATATTTTATCTTTAGCTTTACAATTCGAATCATTTATTTTTGTCGAAAAGTATAGCGACATTTGGAGATCAATTATGTCCCCATGTTTGTTGCTGAATTATTCCTTCCTACCGAATGTTGTTGAAAAGAGTGTTCTCTATTAACCTTCAAATCATCTATCCAGCCACAAAACACTTTTTTTTAGAAGAAAATTGGTTCAAAACCATCCCTATATTTTTGTTATGCTCTTCTCTTCTTGAAATAATTTACTTCCCATGCAGTTTCTTTTTTAAAAGCGGATTACTGAGTACAAAGTCATTCAATCGATGTGTACAACTTTGACAGGATGTAGATGACTTCTGAATTCAATCAACAACATCATCCAAATTTTTAAAATTTTATACGGACTTTCGTTGTGAATCTGCCATTTTAGGCCCAGTACATAACGCCTAGTCGTTTTGGAAGACCAAACAAAATTTTTTGATGAATAATGACTATCGTAGCACCGGTGTACAAAAACAGGTCTTGAATAAATTGTTCGCAAAGTAATTTTCTTTTCGGACAACATGATAAAAACTGTTTAAGTATCCCTAAGTGACGTGAAGTTATTCTTAAAGTGACTAGTGTGTATCGTTTCTTGATTTCTTATAAAGAAAATATAACTCAGTGAATACTGACATCAAACATGTATTAGCTTGAAAGTTGACGTACAGTAACTTACAGAGTTTTTTTCCGATGAGGAGGCTTATAAAGTAGGAAAATCTCAATTGATTCTTCAAGAGACGTACATTTTAGACGTACATTATTATTTAGACGTACATTAGACGTACATTATTTTCCTACATTTCCATTATTCCATCAGAATGTAGATGCGCTGCAGTTATCCGTGTTTCTGGATAAGGAAAAAAAATCCGCAATAATGAGTATTCCTCAGTTGCTTCTTGAGACTAGCAATGCTCATGGGATGTCTAAAATAATCATCTCAAAAATGAGTCTGATATCAATACAATAGTTTTTCACTGGTTGTTTCATAACCTTTTCAACCGACTCTTGTATGACCATATACAAGACATTTCTTACAACAATTATATGCATTGTTGTGTATTAATTTCTAGTAAAATTTCTCACCCTATTTTTGCAAAGGCTTTCCCAATTCTGACATTTATCCATTAGGGATACTACAGATTTGTTTAAAAGAGTATAGTGTATTAATTTTTTCGCATGATCAGTTATAGATGGAACTGTTTTTACTGCGAGACTATATGCAGATATTTTTTTCATGTAGTTCAAGAGGAAAATTTAAGCTTTAGTTGTAATTTATGCTCGATATCTTGATCTACCACTTATGAAATTTGTTTTTGCCTGTAGATTAGGGATCTATGACCGTGGTAGCAAAATTAATGTTTAAACATCCTTTTTTGTGCTTTTAAACAGTGTCCGTGTAGAACACAGAGCTAATTTTTCTTGATAAAGTGTCTTTTAAAAGGATGGGCCGTTACGTTGCGAAGGCCTTTGCCTTCTGATATAGAGTGTGTTTTCCTTTTGTTTTCAGGGTGAATATCCCTGCGCCACAAACAGCTTTTCAAACCAATGGTAGAAAACCAAGTACAACAAATGCATTGAGAATATCATCAATTCTTAGCAAAGAATATTTGTATTTCTTATAGATATTATTTAAAATCATGGGAAGCTTTTATTTTTTCTAACTATTTTTTTTAGTTCAGGGTATTCTCCCAGTGCTGTAGAAATTCAAATGATTTTATTTTTATTTCATTTCAAACATCATCACTCTCATTTCTTATTTATAGAAGTCATCTAGGCATTCTCTTACCTATTGATGATCTCTCTTAATTATCTTATGTCATATTACTATGAAGAGACTTAAACTTCATTCAGAAGTCTTTTCATTAATTCTGAACTAAAGAATGTTTAAACAACCGTCGTGTATTTAATCCTAGAATATCCTTTAGAATGTTGTTTATCTGCAAAAGTTTTTTTGGCACATTGTGAGATGATAATCATGGAAATAATAAGTTAGCAGGATGAGATTTTGGTTTTATTATTTATGGTTCCTTATAGTTTCCCCATTTTTGAGGACTTGAATGGGAGCTATAATATTTTCGTGATCAACGAGATGATACACATATAAATATTTCACTGTGATATTCAGTAAGAACAATCAGTCATTACATATCAGTAAACAATTGAAGATGCAAAGTTGTCTCAAACTATGCATCATGAATTGATGGGAATATTGACTGTTGTATTCGTTATTAATAAGCAGGTTTAGCCCTTGCAGTACTTTCCAGAACAAAAAGTGTTATTCCATCTCTAGTACGATGTTCGTTTTCGGACATTAATCCATAATTTTTTATGGTGCAAGAAGCCTAGACTGAAAATGCATGGTTAAATTATGCCTCAGTGTTTGAAAACTCATTCACGCATTTAGATAACACATCTGATTTTTGTATGTATTTTCACTTCACAAAATACAGTTTTCAATTATATCCCAGAAGTAGGATGTCTGTCTCAGTTCTTTCAGTTGATTAGTTATTAGTCTTTATTAGAGTTGAGTTGATTCCCATATCACATAGCTTCCAGAAGAGAGATACCACTGACAATTCTGTCAATGTATAGTCCTTATTTCTTCTAATAAATGCTAATACTCTAATTAATTTGGGGTTGCATTGAATGGAGCAAGTGGCTGCACACCATGAGGCAGATGGATATTACATTCCCTAATTTTGGGTTTTGTTGATTGCGTTGATAGCTGCACAATCTCTTTTTGAAGGTATCATTTGTCATAAAAATTCCAGCGGCTCAACTTGACGGCATCATTTATACTTTGCTCATTTTATGTACATGGGACCCTATCAGGTCTCTTTTAGAGATTTATTTTTTAAGGATATTCAAGCAGCTCCATATTTAATTTTTTGATTTGTGTAGGCAGGGAACTCTCTTTCTTTTATTCACGACGTTAAATTAATGAAATTTTGTCCCTAAAGCACATTAGCTGGACGTCGTTCTAGAAATTCTAGACGTTTCTTTGTCCTAAAATTCACCTTTTCTCTTATTTGTTTTATCATTCCTTTTTTAGAAAAATATTCTCCATTTCTATTTTAGATGTTTGCTATTTTATTTTTTACTTCGCAGCCTGACTTTATCAATATACTACTTTTCCAGCTTTCATTATATTATTCTCTGGATTTCTTTTTTTTAATAATATCCATAAAATCTTTTTAATTTTTCTCATAGGCTTATACTTGAAGAAAAGTCACTCTTATTTCTCCGGAATTTCACTTCCTGTACCAAATATTACTTCGTTTGACGACTTTCAAAGAAAGAAGTTCATGCTGCCAAACTAACACTGAACATTCGCTGTACGAAGTATTCTATTTATAAGGTTTCCTACATTTTAGAGGTTTCCGGAACCAACTCCTCAAATGATCATTCTATAATCTTTTAGATTTATCAGGCAATTTAGCTAAATCTGGTGAATAAATTCATTCTCTATTTGGTCATGAAGGCTATCCTATCAATCCACTTTAATTGACAGTAATATTTTTTTCGGCAAATCATCTTTCCAACCATAATGCATGTTCAGATGGAAAGAGAATAAAGAATCTATTAATCATAAGAGCGTTATTTATCTGACATAATAATATCTGACACTTTAATCAGGAGAATCTGAACGTAAGTAAATGATCAATATTTCCTCTTATAATATAGGAGGATATACAGAAGAAGCAGTGACTCCGCAAAAATTAAAATAGACCATATAAATAATGTCATGCTTGCATGCATAGAAAATGGTGAATATCACTGAGGTATAGCATCAATAATAATTTATATTTCTTATGATCTTATGCAACAGCAATTAAACAGTGAGCAACATTAGTCAATAAAATCTGTAGGATGACGGCATTTTGTGTATGTTAGTATCTAAGAGTTCATGGATCCTGAATAATTCACCAAAGTTTGGTCTTATGATTATGGTGTCAATAGCGTGCAATCCCAGTCCTAGTGTACTCTGTGAAATTTTGATCAGATTGTTCTGGTGGCAGGACATTATTTCGGTACCTTTTGTATGATGTTTTCTTGAATTATCGTGTGAGTGATTCTCTCTTTTTTTTCTTAGTACTATTTTAGGTTAGGTTACTACTGAAAGGAATGGTACTGCTACTGAGAGAGAGAGAGAGGGAGAGAGAGAGAGAAACGCAAAACGTCATCCATACATTGTTGGGTTGTTATGGTGTTATCAATATAATCAATAAATATCTGATAGGTGCAGCTAATGGCCGTCTAAACTACGTCCTCAAGATGTAAGATTTTCCCGAATTTTTATAAAATTGACGCGAAATTCACTCATAGTTCTTCTGTCTGACTGTCCTAGCACACAAGAGAACACAAAATAAAATATAAAATATATCTTTATCTAAAATACATATTTCTGTGATGATCAAAAATTTAAGAAAGTTTATGAAAATTTTTCTATTATACATATTGTCTCAAAATAGATATATTATCGGGTTGTTTTCCTTCACATTTTATTACATTCAGCTATTTTTCCTGCAATTAGATTTTGATTTTAAAAAGATTCTGAGTGAGATTTCTTCATTACTTACTCCATTAATCAGTATTCAATAACTTATTTTGCTGGTCATTTCAGTTACTATACTTCTATAATTGTAACAAGTGTATAAAGTTAACAGAGTTATGTATCGCATTTCGTCTTTTATCTTTTAAGTGTAGTTACAATTTGTAGTGAATTCTATGGAAATTTGAACTATGAAACATCATAGATATCTGATTTTTTACCAACGTCTCAAAACAAAACTATGTGATGTCAATTGGCGAACGAATTTGTTATTTTAGAGCAGGGGTGTCCTATCCAAATGACCTTGCGGGCCACTTTGGAAAAAAACATTATAATCTCACGGGCCGCACATAAAAATGTGTACCTTTATATCAGATTTGGAAACAAAAAACCATTTATTGGCGTGGAAATTTAATACAGAATGAATTATTATTATTTTTTTCATCCTTTTTCATGTATACAGACATAGATAATATATTAATGTTTACTAATATAATAATGCAATGATCAAATAATGTTTAAAATATTACAGTTGACATTTTCTTGAAAATTACGATGTTCCTATTGAATTGATGTTTGGTTACTCATTTTTGAAATTTGATAGTACTGTCATTCGCAAACGATTAAATATACATTGTCCTTTATCTTAACCGTCCTGAATATTTTTTAAAACTTTAAAAACATCTCTGAGAGACTGCCTATTGCTTTTTGGGCACTCTAAGCGAAAAAGGAGGAGGGGAAACGAAAGTCGCACAAATAAAGAATCATGTACCTTTCATAGTAAAGGATATGCATAATGCAATTCGACATTTGTTAAAAAAGTAATTTATTATAGTAAACTCAAATGTAACTGTTTGATAGAATAATAATCTATTTTAATCTAAAGGACATTTCTATTATCAAAAAAGATTTATTTTAAAACAATAACAGAGGTAACGGGCAAATACATTGTAGATATATATATATATATATATATATATATATATATATGTCAGGTTTGAAAAGTTTAGGTTCAAAATTAAGGAAGTAATAAATGAAAAATAGAGCGAACTCTTTACATTGAGTAAACAAGCCTGTTAAAAGGAGCAACGAGCGCTGACGAAGGCGAACGCATACTAGGAAGGACTTGGCTGGTGTCTCCTCGCTGCGATGTTGTATTTGGTAACGCCCGGTTGCGCGGCAAAAGGTCCGCCATGTTAGATTATATATGATGAAAGCGTAATAAAGGAATATGAAGATGATATTTTACCAGCAGGCCTGGGGCCTGTCATATATATATATGTATATATATATATAAATTTTCCCTCAAAAATAAATTTCAAAATGAAAGAAACTTTAAAAATCCAATACTTTAAATTTTTTTAAAAAGAGTCGGTGGGCCGCGTGTTGGGTACCCCTGTTTTAGAGTATAATCAAATGACAAGAATGATGCATGAGCAGGCGCCCTATTTTCCAAACTTATGTTTAACACAATTGTAAGTACTATTAATCTTGATAAATATCATAGACATAATCTCCTCCATCCGGTAAATCTTCAGTGCACCAGGATTCAAACCTATGACGTGACAGAAGGAAAGATAACTACAAAATCTTAACGTTGACAATTAGGCTAATTTTTCCACACTAAATAGTATGTACGAGCAGTAAAAAACGACTTAGCCTTACACATATATCTCTAGGAATATGACACTTCGGCACGGACCCGGGCTCACGACATCGGAAAGGGGACTCGATGTGTTTTCATTTTGATGTTAATATGATCATGATTCGAATAAATCTTCAAATAGGATTCGATTATTCTGCACGACATATTTTCCGAAAAATTGGGAGTTTCGACCTATACAGATAACGAAGGCAAGGCTGATAATTTAAAATGTATTAAATTGTAATATAAATTTTGCGAATTTAAAATGTAAAAAAAGAATTTTCTAATCAAATTTCATTTTTTTATGAATTGCTGTTGTTGAGCATTGAATGTATACACACACACCCAAAAAAATCATTGGTAGATTTTAATTTTGCAAAGAGACGCACGGCTTCAATAGGTCTTGAGACATCAATTTAATCAGGTAGAATGGAGATGAACGTAATTTTTCAATATTTAATACTATACGAAGAAATTGCTTATGTAGCTTTCAAATATTTTTTTTAAAAAAAATATTAGAACATATACAATTAGACTTTTTTCACAATAGTAGGTTAAATTTGATTTTACTCTAAGCGAATATTTAAGTATGAGTAAATTATTATTGGGAAATAAATAAACGAAAATAGATAACAATGAATAAATATTATTCGATTTTCATTCAGATTCAATACCCTTAAGAAAACATGAGTATCATTTTACGCATATTCTGCACAATGCATGAAAATATCTACTTCTCAAATACAAGAATGAAAATTTCGCTTTCACCCTGATCCTCCGAATAGAAGTCGAAGTATCAATAAGTGAATGTACTATTTGAATGCGAAACTGTAAGATTGAGCGGGTACTGAATAATACATCCTTTGCACTTTCTTCTATCACAAAAGATTCTGTGATGTCAGTGTTCGAAAAAGAAAAAGGGAAATAAAAGCAAACCTTGTGAATCTCTTACAAAATGTTACATATAACTGTAGTTCTAAAATCCTGGTAAAAAAAATAGAAGATATGCATTACATATGAATACTTGAAGTCAGACCTATAGTGGGATAAGTCCTTTAACAGTTAGGAGTGAACACGTACTATTTTCTATTTGTTTGAGTTATATATATTAATATATATATATATATATATATATATATATCTTACACACACTTACACACACATAATATATATATATATATATATACATATATATATATATCTCTTTACACACTAACACACACATAATGATATATATATATATATATATATATATATATATATATATATATATATATCATTATGTGTGTGTTAGTGTGTGTAAAGAAACAGAGAGATAGATAGAAATTTAACTTGTACAGATATTTAAATATTATTTCAATCTTTTTGTGCAAATGGTCAGGAATATATGATTATAAATAAATACATAAATGAAAAAGCTAGCGTATAATGTTTATCTATGAATCTATCCATCTATGTATAATATATAGGATTAATTTGGCAAATGTGAGCACTTAGGTAATATAGGCATATTTAAACAAATATACATGTAACATGTAATGCAGTGTTTCTCAAACTGTAGAGCGCGCCCCCTAAGGGGGCGTGACCACTCTACGAGGGGGGCGCGAGCATATTGAAAAGTCAAAAACGAAATATTACTTAAAAAATTATAATTTTCTGAAAGTAAACAAATAAAATACATTTTGACATAATAAAAAATAAAACACACATTTAACCTGATATAATACTGATAAATATAGTGATACTGATACTGATAAATAAATCAGTACTGCGCAAAATATTTTATAAATAAATTAACAGTACTAAGTTAGGAATAAGTTTAATAATTAACAGTGACCCTATAGACTTGTCATATATAAAATTAAAAACAAAAATTAAAACTTATCTTGATAATTTGAACGGTTTGTAATTAATCCCTTAAACGACGATTAAAAATTACGTGATTCACTCCCTAATACCACCATTTAACATTTAGTCCAGGGTATGTGGTGTATCGAGGGGGAGGAATAAGAAATGAATAAATAAGCAAATCCTTCCAAACACTGTCAAGATCCTCTTATTGCATTCCAAAGTCAGCGGAATAATTTTATGGATAGCAGCTCACAGAAAAAATCGTACTTCAGAAAGACGTATACATACACGTTCAGGGAAAATAACGCTTTTGCTGATAGGGACGTTTATATACGGCGGTGACATATAATAGGTTGAAATCGTACTGTAGGATAAGCTTCAAAGAATAATATTATGGAATTAAATACAATGATGTTGCATCGAGGGAGGGGGGCGATTAAAATTATGATCAAATATACGATCGCAAATAATGAAAGTTTGAGAAGCACTGATGTAATGCTTTTGAGTTGGTGCATTCGCACTGTGGCGATGTCAATGATCAATTGTCATGATGATTGTGTGGTTTGTTTTGTATTGTTGGGCGGCTCAAACAGAAATGGAAGTACACCATTTCTAATGTAAGTACAACTACCTGAGTGTGTGTGATACTTCAAATACGGGGGGTTGTTATATTTTACTTACCTAAAAATCTATATATATATATTAGACAATTATAAAAAAAAGAAAGGAAGGAAAAGTTATCTGCATTTTATGAGAAATTGCATGCAATAAACCTCAAGAAAAAGACTAATTTTAAAATCAACTTAAAAATTCAAATAAATTCACAAGTTATGGTTGAATTTATTTTATGCATCTAGAAATTAACAAGTGTGTAATATAAGAACAAAAAAATTAAGCCAATTCCTACTTAGATCAACAAAGAAAAATTTTATTTTAGCTACTTTAATTAGTAATAAATTTTTATTACTTATCATCAAAATATCGTATCCAAAACAATCGTGTATATACACTGCTGGCCACCATAAATGCAACACCAAGAAAGACAAGAGATAGCCGAACAAAATTTATTTTGTAAATAACATGTTGACCAAGTATCAGACGATTAAATTTATAGACTTCTGTGGAGTGGGATTCCTGCCAGAATCAGTAGCCAGAGTTACCGCCATTGTTGGAGATCACCGCTTCCGTACGCCTCGGCATTGATTCAAAGAGACTTAGGATGTGTTCATGGGGTACAGCAGACCAAGCAGCTTCCCCACGTTACCAAAGGTGATCTGGTGTGGCATCTGGGGGTGTAATCTGGGTCATTCGTTGAGCAACCATGAACCCGGAGACAGAGACGGCCAGGGAAGCAATTCAATCTGGTGATTGACGAAGAACCTTTGGACAATGCGTTCTAGGTGTGGTTGCGCATTATCCTGTTGAAATATGGCTGTGGCCAAGCCCTGAAGGAAAGGAAGGACAACTGGCTCCAACACCTCGGAGATGTAGCTCTGGCTGTTCATAGCTCCGGCAATGCGTTTTAGAGTTGTGCGAGAGTGATATACGATACCACCCCGTTCCCTAATACACAGTGCAGGACCAGTGTGGCGGTGCATAACACAGCTATTTAGCATCTTCTCTCAACGGTGTCTCTAGACTCGAATCCGACCATCGTGATGTTGCAGACAATAAAGACAACTTCATTTCATTCTGCCACCCACATCCTTCTTTCATCGCATCATTGGCGGTGGAGACGTCTGCGGTTCTGTGTCAAGGGTATACCAAGCAATGGACGTCTTGCAGACAGACCACTCTGCTGTAAACGGCGTTGAATGGTACGCGCAGACACTGAATAATGCGTTACAGACTCAATGTGCTGTGCTGCAGTTCGTGATGTGACTGAGCAATCCGTCACTGCCATGCGCACAGTTTGCCTGTCCTCACGTGAAGTGGTGCGCTGAGGTGGATGTGATCGACCACTTCGGTCCGTCGTACTCTCCTGCATCCAACGGTAACACATCCGCTATGCAGTTGTTTGGTTTCGTCCAACACGACTACCAATATCCCTGAAAGATAATCCACAATCTCGGTAGGCCACTATCCTTCCTCTGTCGAACTCAGATACTTGATCAAAAGCTGATCACTGTTTTCTACGGGATCGTTTTTTGAAAAGAAACACGAGAAAAAAACAATTGCCGAACTTGAAATCGTTGAAATCTCCAAGCCTTAAATAGCGTTTTGATGTGGCGCCACAGGCGTGCGTGATGTGTGTGTTTGCGCTGAAATTCTAATCATTTACATATCTCACCTCCACTAATGCATGTTGTAAATTTCATGTTATGTGCATGCTTCTTTCAGAGTGTTGCATTTACTGTGGAAAGCAGTGTAAATTTCAGTTCAACTGAATACTTTAACACGTGAGAGAGAAAAAAAACTTTCAAGTTTTGACACAAGTCGACAAAAGGGTCGCCAAAAATGATACCAACGTGGTCGTATTTATAATTCTTTAAATAATGAGCCTAAATCAATTAATTCTTATTAATTATTATTATATTATTGTATTGTCATCCAAAATAATCCTGTATATAAATTTTCATCTCAATTGAGTGCTTTAGAATGTATTTTATTAACGACTGAAAATTCCACCAAGATAAATAAATAAATATATACAGATTGTGAGCTGTGAGTAGGAATTGAAAAATAGTAAATTCATATTTTAATAATATATAAGTTAAATATTTTAAAACGTTACAAAGCAATATTAGAACTCTTTATTTGAAGAATGTAATATTTTGCAGTAAATATGTTTTGTATATAGGCTCAATAAGACTGATTTAAAATGTTTGTCGGGTATATATAATGGAAGTGTCTTATTATTTAAACAGTTCATAATATTCTTTCTCGAGTTCTTTTTTAGTATACAGGTTCCTTTTTAAGAGATTCTTAGTTCCATACTTTTTTCTAAAACTTGTTACTATTTGACTTTATTATCTAACATCATATAAATTCATATAAATATTAAGGAACAGTCACAAATTATAGCTGTTTTTATGAAGTATACTTTTTATGAAGTATATTATTTGTATCTAATAATAAATATAAACTTTCTGTAAGAAATAGAATAAATAATTTTCATTTATAAAAACTGCACATGAATGGTAGATATAGTATAATTCTTAGAAATGGTTCAGATAATTCTCTATTTACAGAAATAAGCTCAAGTAATACAGTATTAGAAAATAGAATCATCTCATCTGTTAATATGTTTTCCCCATATTTCTAATCATAACTATGGCATCATATAATTGCGAAATGATTTGATGAAAGAATAACTTCATTTTAACAATCTATACAAGTTCATATTGTTACGTAGATCCTAGGGTTCGAGGAATCACGAAGAAAAAAATAATCAGTTCTTTAAGAGCGATGCATATTTATTAGTGAAAATCCAATCCTTTAAATACAGGATTCAGTAGCAATATTCACAGGGTAAATATCCGAAAGTCTTCACACCTTTTACAGCAATCAAACACAAGAACAGTGTTTAAAAATACACGTACGTAAAGATTATTCAGAAAAACAGCCGGGCTAGTCAAAACAATCCTCACTACTCGCTGGCTTAATTAAGACTCCTCGTCGTACCGGCGAGCATCCTTTTAATATGCGCGACAGAAACTTCTAGAAATATAACCGCTCGTGTCATTGAACGTGACACAAGTGGAGAGATCTACTACTTTCTAGAAGATTCCAGAGGGTTCCTAACTCGCCAACAAGATCGCCAATGACGCCAAAATCGTCGCCAAAGTAGCCAAATTTCCCGCCAAACTGTTCGCCAAAAATGATGCCAACTTGGCTCTACCGCCAAGATTTCGCCAAGTTCTCATTCAATCGCCATTATAACGTAAGGGGCGGCACTGCTTGTGAATAGTACAATTTTAACATGAAATAAATATAACATAGAAATGCATTAAACACTCAAATACAAATTATTTACACTATTTAAACAAAATTCGTAACAATATGATAACTTTATACATAAACGTAAACATTCCTAAGTACTGTATATTTTCTTAAAATTACTCATTTCACTAAATTAATTTTTTTAAGAATGAAATTTGGTTATTGAAACGCATTACTGTTATCAAATACAATAATTTTTAAACACAATTATAGTCCGAGACACATTTCCAATTATCAAATTAGTTTATTTAATTAATGTATTTCCATAATGATCATTTGGGGAATGCAGCTCAATATAAGTGATTAAAGACATATATATCTTTTATTTTCTTTCTTGTTCTAATTACTGATTAAATTCATAACACATTAAAAAAACGTCTTCATTTCTCGTGTTCAAATCTAAAAACAAAATTTTACCGGCTGATCTCAACAAAACATTCTGTTCCTAATAATTAACTTGAAATTCCCTCTAAAGCATTAATATTTTTTCGAATTAATTCTTTTTTACAAGCATTAATGGATTAATAAATCAAGTTTTACTGTAAAAATAAAACAGCCCTAATTCTTAAGGAGTATAAACAAGACGAATCAAATTAGTAAAATTAACAAATACCAAGACAGAATACCATTTTCTTCATACTTTTTCCAAGCTAAAATGCTAACTCTTGCAGAAAATTTTTCAGAAGTGTCACTTGCGTAAAAATATTAAAAGAATCTTCCGTGAACGACGGATGAATGCTCCATTTCTTTTATTTATTTTTATCCAAAAAGCTTTTCCAAAAGCGGGTTTCAAGAACCTGACGGACACTTATATTTTCAGTTATTCCTTCCCAGCCTTCACATTGAGCGTCTTTAATTACTCTTCTGAATGTCTGCCGTTTATTATAATTGGCAGGCTATTCGGGTTAAAGGAATTCGCCTGAAGAGCACCAATTCAGCACGTTCCTGTCTTCGGCACGCGGTTCCGAATTATTCCGCTTAATGAGGCAACAGGGTTGGTGCTTATTGTAGCGGGTGCTAGGGGAAAATTTGCCTTGGAAGAATGAGCCTTTGTGTGTACGAGGGTCTGATGCTTATATCACTTTAATTTCTACTGTTTTAATTGGACATCCGCTGGAGATTCTTCGAATTCTCAATCGACTCGATAAAGGGTTTGTAGGTAATCAGATACCAGAGATGGTTAAGCTCCAGATACGGACGACTAAGATCAGTTCTCATGTTAGTCGTAACAGCTAATTTAAATAGGAAATGTAGATTCGATTATTATTAACAAAATGAAATGCTTGACGTTTAGCCTAATTGAATTCGAAATGGGTATGGCAGCAGAGTTATTTTGTCACTTTATATTGTTTTTTGACACAGTTCTTGGGATAAATATAATATCATGTCTATTTGCTGGGTACATGTAACATATATTGCAAAAATATTTAAATTACATAACTGAATGTAACTAATAATAGCAGTTGTTTTTTCAATAAACATATTATTAAAGCAATGAATATATGCACAATATTATATTTTTAAGCATGTAAAAAAGCAAAAAAAGGAAAATAAAAATATTACTCATTTATAAGTCTAAACTTATACAATTATTTTAATACATTTGAAGTCCAATAAAAGACTATATCAATTTGAAGGAATAATCTTGATTCCTTCTATCATTTCAATGTATGGATTAGGAAAAGTTTCATGAAAGCTTGAGATCCCTATTTTATAAAACCTCAGATATTGTAGCAAGGTAGTTCAGTGTTTCTCAAACTGTGGGGCGTGCCTCCCTAGGGGGCGTGATAACCCCACAAGGGGGGCGCGAGTATATCGAAAAGTCGAAAACAAACATTATTTTAAAAAATTATTAATTTACTAAAAGAAAGTAAAAAATAATACACACATTCTGACATAATAAAAAGTAAAATATGCATTTACATTGATATGTATTTCATTGATATGTATTTACATTGATATATATTATAGTGGTTTAATAAATTTAAACTTTTACAGATTTGTTTAAATTTCGTCATTGGAAGAAATTAAAGCAAATCAACATTTAAATCTGCTGAATATACTCCCTTCGATTTAAATAGTACTGAAATAAATAAAATAATCTGCACCATCATTGTAAATTATTATACAAGTAACATATTTTCATTGCAAAATACATTGCAAGCAGGCGCCACAAAATATGTATGTATTTGAAACCCAATCAGAGAGAGAGACTTGTTTGTTTTAAGAAACTCTTGTGTTATTAATCCTTCCACGACTAAGGGAACGTTTCCTCCATTTTCAATGAATGTCTCCATTAATTATTTTTAATTTAGCTTTATTTTACTCAATTTGTCTCTCGCTTAGCTATAATATTGCCTTTTTGTTAAAAAACTGTATTTATTGAATTTGAGGTTATAAAAAGTAAAAAAAAATGACGGAGCAAAAGATCTACAAAGCTTACAACCTACAAAATTTTAAATAATTGTTTAAATTTGTTTGTTTCTTTTGCATATTTTATAAAAAATGAAATTAAACCTGACCGGATCGTGTGTGTGTGTGTGAACAATACCTTTTTTATTTATTTCATTCTAAACTTTGCCTTTAATCGTCATCAGTACAGTAATAATACAGAATTAAACTACAAATTGTTTTTAAACAAATATTGTGCTTATGAATAAAGTAATGAAAATGAATGATAATGAAAAGTAAAAACACATTTATGGATATGATCCTTCTAGACATTTATGCATGGTCAAAAAAAGAGTATAAAACAAATATTAATACCACATTTAAATAAATCAACTTGTTATTACTTTAACTTCATATCAATAAAAAATGATTAGAACACTTATTTTACATATGAAAAGTTTAATCACTATTAAGCTGTTTGGAAATTCATAATTTTAAAATAACATTATGAGTTATAGACACAATAGCCATGATATTTTTCTTTGATACCTGCACTGCATTCCAATTTTTCCTAAAAATTCAGATATCTCATCAAAACGTTATGATATTTATAATGTTAAAACTAATAATCAAAATAGGTTTTTCTTAATCAAATCTGTTAAGTAATATATTTCTAATCATACATACATGCGTGTATTTACCAGGTGACCGAAAATCCGTTAAAATTCGAAAATTCAATAATTTATGGAATAATGTAGTAGAGAGGTAAAAATTGACATACATGTAATATTTCCTTAGTTTCCTTTTCAAATATTTTAATTATTTGATTCAGGATTAACACTTTAATTTTAATCGTAATCAAATAGTAACATTGATTCAGAAAGTCGCTCCCGCCCAAAAGTCACGGGACCTTCACAATGTGGAATTTCTTTGTTCTCATTCTTTTTTTTTGTCTGCTTGTGTTCGTCATGTAATCGTCGCTGCTTGTTTATTCTCTATCTGTATGCGTGCATCCATATTCGTTAATTTCTCCAAAGGTTATTGAAACGTATATCCCTGTGACCATGAATAAAACTAATTCAGAAGTTTTCCATTTATCAAGAAACAACCAAAATAACTAGCCATCGGCATCACTACATGTAAGTAACGAACATAAATAACCTTCAGCAACTCTACATACATGCTGAAATAACCAAAAAAAAAAAAGTGCACAAATTAGGCACCCACATCTGTCGTGATTGGGCCTTTTTTTTAAAAAAATTCGTGGTTTAGCTTTACAAACTGCGCTCGTAACCAGTGCGAGATACACAGGTATGTTAAAGAGCTACATCATTCCTAACCAGTCTGATACACACATTCTAGAAGGTACGACTTTTATGCGAAGGCTTCCCTCCCCCATATTGCTATACGTGTGAAAGATAACTTGCACACATTGTTTAAGGATAATCGTGAGCTGAGGCACCAATCTCATCATGCGTGGTCTCCCAGGTTCCCAGACCTCCATCCGAGTGATTATTGGTTGTGGGCTTATCTGAAGTCACAAATCTATCGCGGACATCCAACCTCATTAGTGATACAAAATGCTACTACATCCGAGGGACATTTCTCACCATACCTACAGGTGTGCTGTACAGTGTTGTTTTCAATATTGTTCCTCGGCTAAAGGTATTTTTGCTGAATGTGAGGTGATATGTAGGGCAAAAGTTATACAGAACATCGTTTATTCCTAAAAGATTGTTTTGTTATTGATTTTGCTATCGTATAAAGCGCCATCTGGTGACCATTAAATATATATTTGTTTTCAATAAATCACCATTTATTTCAAGAATGTGGGCAATTTTTACTTCTCTGCTAAAATTATTTCATAAATTATTGAACTTTAATAATGCCAATAGACTTTTGGGTACCTTGGTGTACAATGAATACAAATTTTGGTATATTACAAAATCTCCTAGTTATTCGAATCAATATCGAAATAATTTTTTTTCAATCATTACATTCTTCAAATCATGTTCTTTGTAACTTTTCATTTGTATGTATAACAAAATTTTTATTAGTTTCAGAAGAATTTTAATGTACTTCCGATTCATATATGTTTCAGGTTTTAAACTTTTTCTAACCAACGATAAAAAAAAAATTGGCGTGGCAATGATTAAATCATAATTAAACCATTAAATTTGTATTTCTATCATTTGATTCCCATAAATTTCCAGAAAATATGGATTATCAATAAAAAGCGTAAATAATAGCATTTTTTCCAGAAAATTGGTATTCCAAAATCATTCAATGGAATGTAACAAGTAATATATGATCTTACTGAAGTATATGTTTTTACTGAACGTCTATATGAAGTTTCCTGAAATGTATTTAACTTTTATTTGAGAAGCTAGCAAATATATAGGGGGGGGGGAAGGGAATTGTGTTCATTTTTTTAATTAAAACTCCTATATATGTTTCATATTTCAAGTGTTATGTTTATACAATGGAAAAATATTAAAACATTTTAAGGCTTACTTTTTTCATTTTTTTTTTCTTTTCTTGAGTTTGGTGGATCAAACAACATAGTTCAAAGTTGATTAATTGTAAAAACAAATAAATGCAAAAATCAAAAGGAGAGGAAAAAAGTCATTTTCTGAGAGAAGAAATGTAATGAAAATTCCTTTTGCAAATGAAACCAAACTAAGATTTTTTTTTTTTTTTTACTTTTAGTTTCACAGGACCGATACATATTTTCTTCTATCCTTTTAATTCCAATGTCTGCCTCTTTTCCTTTCAAATGCCAATCAAAAATAATCTAGCTGCTATATTACGCATTGATTTTTTCATTCTCATCGTTATTATCTTCTGTTCGGGTTCTTTTCTCATTGTTTTTTCCTCTTTTTCCTTCGAGTAAAGAAAAACATCATTTATTTGCAATATTTATTTTTCTCTCTGTCAGGAACATATGGTTCTCCACTTCTTTGATTCACAACCACACAGAACAGTTATAGCTGTGATTTTTACTGAGGTTTCTTTTTCTGTTCTTTGTTCGGAGAAGCAAAAACTTATGAGTCGTTTTTAAAGCTCCAGGAGCGAAAGAACAGAAATTATTTTCTTGGCTCTCACCATCAAAGTTGTAAATTCTAAAATATATTTTAGATATCTAAATTGCTAGGAAGTATATTTCTTTGAAATAGTTTTTTACTTATATATTTTTTTTCTATTTCGTATGATGTAAATCTTATTTAAGAAATAAATTAAAATTAATTCTAAAGATGAAGCAAACCTTATACAACCCTAGATAATGAGGTTATTTTTAAGTTAGATTATTAAAAGCTCATAAAAATATTATAATAGTTGCACTTATTTAAATAGTTTATAGTTGATAGTTTAATGTATGTTAATTATAAAATTGAATAATATTTAATAATAAACCACGGAATGGACAAGATTGACTCAACCTTTCAATCTTAAAATGAGTACCTTAACTCAACCTTAAAATGAGTACCAAACTTATTTGAGAACTTAATACTGGGGGTTTCGCTTCAGACTGACTACCTGACCAGAACATCTTTTCTTGCACCTCCGGGCCTAAGGTCGCGTATAATGAGATGGGCACAGTAGGCCTTGGTCCTAATGTGCTGTCGCGCCACTGACTTAAGTTAAGATTGAAGAAAATATTAGGGAAAGACTCATAAAAGCTTCTCTGTACCGTAAAAATTTCACAAATAAAAGAAAAAGTTTTGACCCATATCATTGGGAAACTTGCAAACAAATTTCAGATTTGATAACAAATTCGTTTTAAAAATATTTGAAGTTTTCCAAGATTAGATATTTTGGATTCTGTCTCAAAGCATTTTTCCACTCTTACATTGAACTAGTTAAAATATTTTTAAGCACAATAAATTCTTTCAGTAAAAAATGGTAATTTATTTCAATTTTCATTACTAAAACCTTTTCTGCTTCATTATGTTTTGAGTTCTCATAGTTACTTTTTTCAGGTAGATTTCAAGGATAATTTTTGTTTAAAAAAATAGATTGTATAATTTAGATACATCATCATTATGGTATCCGACTGCGTTTGGAACCATTATTTCATTCAAGCGCATAAATGGATAATTTTCATGATATTTAGTCTCACTTAGATTAGAATACACGTATAAAATTGTTTTAAGAACATTTTGACCAAAAAATTAAATAAATACAATATTTCGGCAAGAAATTAATTTGGAATAACCCTTTTTTTCAAAAGGTTCTCCTATTGTGAAAAATGCTTCTATTATAATAATATTTTGCCTTTATATAGCTTAGATCTCTGTACAGAGTTTCAACTATAAGTTTTGAAATTTTCACATTATTTTCCGGGTTACAACCAATTGAAATCATTATCACCGTTTTTTTCCCAAAAATTCTCCCCTCTGTTGTCATAAATCATGGATAAACTCACTTCTAAGTTATATACTTCAAATATTCTAGTTGAGCCTCCATACAGAAGTCTGAGCTATATACAGGCAAAATATTATTATAATAGAAGCATTTTTCACAAAAGGAGAATATTTTGAAAATGGGTCATTCAATGTTCATTTTTTGTCAAAATATTGTACTTAAATAGTTTTTTGTTGTAATAATATTCTTAAAACAATTTTATATACATTTTCTAATCTAAGTGACACTAAATATAATAAATATTATCCAGTTATACGCTTTTGCAAAATCACGGTTCTGAACGTAGGCGAATACCTTAATTGTTTCCTGTTGAGAAAGTGTCTTAGCCAACACGTTCTCAGGTTGCTATGAGAAGCAACTTTTCGAAGAGGTGAAATACTACAGAAAATGATATATCTAAAAATCAGCCATCAACTGGAATTGAAATTCGACTTCCGAATGCAAGTATTATAAATTCAAGTATTGGGGATAAAACTGAATATTTCCATGATGTATACCAAACTATATTATAGTAAACATAGTGTAGTCTGTATTATACTCAGCCTTTAATCCTTTTAATGGGTCGATAAATCAGTACCACTGAAGGTGTCATTTCAGAATAACCACCTGATCATGACATCTGTCCATGCACCTCAGTGTCCGATGATCACGTACACTGAAATGGGCACAGTAGGCATTGGCCATCATAGGCTGTTGCGTTACTGAGATTAGTTTTTAGTACTTATTTATATGCACATTTTAAGTTTATCAATGGTATTTATATGAAAAATGAATTTCAAATGTTAAGATTTGGGGCTGAGAAGTAAAATTATTAAAAGATATAAAATCAAAATGGCAAATTAAAAGTATGTCTTTTTGTAAACGTGCAATAAGTTACATTCATAACATTTTACATTTTTAGGTTTCATCAGATACGATGAATAATGCAAGCTTTTTTCGTAAATTTTTTCAGTCTTCAGGAAAAAATTTCAAGGAAATGACGTTATCATATTCTCATATAACGTTATGATACTTATAAAAAACAGCATTTAAAAACTATTTAGAGAAATCAAAATTCATTTAATCTAATGAACTAAATTATGTTTGGGTATGCAATGTCTTATTCATAATTCGAATTACTTACAACAACTGAAAAAGCTTAATTTTTATTAATAAAAAAAACATCGATTTAATCTACAAATTTAGAATTCGTTTTACTAGCATTTATTCAATTTAAATGCACATGAGTTTTATACCTGCACAATCCTAAAAAGCTAAGAAATCATTTGTGTTCAAAAACTAATTTGAAAGATATTGTTAAAATTGATTTTAATAAAATGATCGTTTGCTTTAAAATGATAAAGTTAGTATTAGCATGATCAAGGAACTCGTTTTAGTTATGAAGAAAATATCAGTATTTAAAATATGACGGTATATAAATAATTTTTATTATTTTCACATGCGTATACATACATCAAAAGGAGATTTCATAAGTAATAATATAGCACCAGATTGTTTAATTTTTGTAAAGGAACAGAATAAAACAAAAATGTTAATTGTATCTGGCATCAATATCGTAAACAGCGAGAAAAATGTAACATATTTTTATTTTCCAGTGATACTACGGATTGGTAGTTACCATTACATTCCCTAATATTTGGTATCATTTTTAAGTACGGCACGATGTAGGTGGAGTACCAATCACTGCAATGAGATTTGAAACCCAGTTGGTACCCAACCCGGTATTTTGCAGTTACTGCCAAAAGAAACAGACAGAGAACAGCATCAGAACGTCTCGTCAGCTCTCTTCAGCTACCGGTTCGACAGTTTCAAGGCAAACCGTGTACAGACGCTTAGGGCACATTGGTCTATATGCTCGTAGGCCTGTCAGATGTCTTCCACTTACCGCAACTCACTGTCGCCTGCGATTAACCTGGAGTAGATAGCATGCATTGTAGACACCCCAACAGTGGTTTTGTGTGATGTTTTCCGAAGAGTCCAGGTTTAGTTTGCTGTCTGATTCTCGCCAGACTTTAATATGGAGAGCGCCAGGTACCCGTTACCACCAAAAGAACACCATTGAAAGACATCGTTACGGTGGCGTAGGCTGGAACATTTGGGGAGGAATTATTCTTGGTTCCAGAACTGACCTGCATGTTCAGAGTGTAACGATGACAGGCCACATCTATCGAGGTGTTATTCTGGAACAACATGTACGTTTGTTTCGGGGCGCCATGGGTGCTGAATTTCTGTTTATGGATGACAACGCCCATCATCACCGTGCAAACATTGTAGACGAATGCCTTCAATCGGAGGATATCACCCGTATGGATTGGTCAGCATACTCACCGGACTTGAATCCAATAAAGCACGTGTGGGATATGCATGGCTGACGAATTTCAGCCAGTCAACCCCCTCCCACCTCTCTACTGGAACTTCGGAGGGAATTGCTTAATGAGTGGGGTAATATTCCTCAAGATCAGATTCATAATTTGATACGCAGCATGCCTAGGCGTTGTAAGGCCTGTATTGCATCGTCCAGGAGACATACTCCGTATTAACCATCATACTAACCATGTTATACTGTTTTTATTTGTAAATAGGTTCTTTTTTGAAATTTGCTCCAGGTAGTAAAAATCGCAATTTTTATTAATTATGCCAAACATATAGCATCTTTTTTGCGCTTTGCCTTTTTTTAATAAATAGACTTTACAAATAAGTCAAATTTGTTTTGCTTCTGTCTCTTTCTTTGCCTCAACTTCATTATCCTTAATTTATGCACATGAGTATATATATATATATATATAGTTTCAAGTTATTCTGCAAGTTAAACTTAACTTAATTTTCAATAATTTTTTGACTAACCACAAGGGATGTTTTCGTAAATTTCAAAAAATAATTTTACTACTACGAAAATTATAAAATGTATAAAGTTTCATTTTAAACTGAACTACATCACTAAATATTGTAACAGTTACATTTAGCTATCTGATAACATTTATAAATGTATGCAGAGCCAGTTGTCATAGCAGACATAAATGGGCATGCATTTAAATTTTCTCTTAAAACTCTCTCTCTCTCTCTCTCTCTCTCTCTCTCATACGCATAATTCCTTATTTAAATATTTCATTCATAATTTAAAAGTAATATTTTTGAAAGTATTTTTAAGTCCCCCCTCCCGCTAAAAAAATAGAATTATTTTTGAAATATACTTTTACATTTGAGATTTTTTATTAAGTAAGATTTAAAATTTATTCGAAATTATTCGTTTTTAATTAGTTTCAACTGCGTATATCTGTCTTTAATACATAATACATGTATTTCGTAGTTTGGTTTTTACAATAAAAAAATAAAACATCATTATTTCCACTTTTTTCGAAAAAGTGATATCTATTAAAATAAAAGTACGTTTTTCAATTTGTGAAAAATTATTTATTTGTGAAAATAGGAAAAAAATTGTCCTGTTTCCAAAGTATGATTACTTAAAATCATCAAACAGAAACATTCAAATAGAAGTTTTGAAACTCACTTGCTACAGCTCATTAGGTAACAAACTTCCATTTATTTTTAAATAACAAGCATATATTTCGTATTTTTATTCAACGTATGGGTACCAGCTTATATTTTATACGTATAATTGGAAAGACTTCAATGGGTATTGCAAACTTTAAGTTACGAAGATGTCTGTAGCTTTATGTTGAAAGAATATAATGATTATAGACTTATTTATATTTCAAAGACGGAAAGGATATCGTAGAAAGAGACTGAGAAAAGCTCAGCTAATTTAGTTACTTTTAGTGCAGAATAAATATAGTTAAATAAATGAATTATTGAGAAACTTAACTGCTGCCCTCTTTTGAATATTCCTTAGATATTGAATATTTTTCTTTTGAAATGTTATTTAGTTACAGTGTATAAAAGCATATTATATACATATTTTTGACAAACAGTTAAGCATTTATATCAGTAAATATCCATTTATCCAACAAGGTCATAAAATTACAAAAGTATAACTCATATTGTTTATATATGGGCATACAAAAAGTCAAATACATGGTTATTCATAATTCCGCACAATGTTTCGAAGTGCTATAGAGAAAAAAACCAAATACAAATACAGAGAAAAAAATTATTGGACATATAAAAACTATATAGGTGTTTTATATGTGAAACTTGATTAAGTGGCGTACATCAATGTGATAGTTCTCTGAATTCAGTGTTTCTCAAACTGCAGGGCTCGCACCCCTAGGGGATATGATAACCCTATGTAGAGGGAGTGAAAGCACACTAAAAAGGTGACAAAAAAGGATTTTTAAAAAATTATTATTTAAAAGTAATTTTTTAAAAACTATCTATTACTTAAAAGTAACACATACAAAATTTAATACATATCTTGATAATTTGTGCCGAGCATAGTTGAGGTATTAGGGTTTAGCATTAAAACATGTTATTATTACATAAAATACATCGTTAATTTATTGGTCAGCGCTTCTTCAATATACATGACCCACTATTCAATTATCATTTACATTGCGCCTCCATCCTACATTATCCATGTATTGAATTCAATAATATTATGCTTTGACACAAATATATAATACGACTTTAACTTTTTGTGTGCCACCAACGTATATAAACGTCTCGCTCAATCAATGTTTGAATTTTCTGGACGTATATATGCGTATTTTCGAAGTTCAATCTTTTCTGTGCATTGCTATCGTTACAATTATTCCGAAGGCTTTGGAATGCAATAAAAGGACCTTGACAGTGCTCGCGAAAGATTTAGTTATTTCAGAAGATTTTTGCATATTTATTTCTTTTCTCCTCCCCCTTCCCCTAAAAAAAATCAAAATACGCTCGTCTACTTGGAAAAGGGTAGGATTTTGGAACGAATCGAATTTAACCTTTTGTGTGTCACCGACTTATATAAACGTCTCGCTCAATCAACGTTTTTATTTTCTGGACGTATATATACGTCTTTTTGAAGTTCAATCTTTTCTGTGCAGTGCTATCCATACCATTACTCCGAAGGCTTTGGAATGCAATAAAAGTCCTTGCGAAGGATTTAGTAATTTCAGAAGCTTTTTGCTTATTTATTTCTTTTCTCCTCCCCTCCCCCTAAAAAAACAAATCAAAATACGCTCGTCTACATGGAAAATGGTGGGATTTTGGAACGAATCACGCATTTTTTAATCGGCAGTTAACGAATTAATTATAAACAGTCCAATTTACAAGATAAGTGTTAATACAAACACGGTTAAACGGTTAAATTAATAATAAAATACATTCTGCACTACAGATATATTGATGGTTGTATTATATCAGTATAAATGTGTATTTTGTATTTTATTACATCAGAAAGTATTTTTTTTTTTTACTTTCAGTCAATTATTTTTTTTAAATAATCTTTTGTTTTCGACTTTTCAATATACTCAAGCCCCCATCATTGAGTTATTACGCCCCACAGTTTGAGAAACACTGGTATAGGTGGAGGGCGTGACGAAAATTATGATAAGCCCTGACTTAACTGACTTAAGTACACGGTACTATCAACGTTATTCACTGCACGTGTTATCCAAAAACTTGATCTTTTATATAAGGCCAAAGTTTTTGTAACATCTAATGCTTCGTGATGTAACAGAACAGCATGAAGGGACAACACGTGCTGTCAATAACGTTGATAGCACCATGTTGAATGGAGAGTTTCAGGAATTGGACTATATTGTTTAAATGTATGCCGTATAAGTAATTTTTCATGCATAGAAGACCTGTAAAGTGTGTAAGTAAAACTTGAATTGTCTATGTATTCTTTGAAATGTTCTTTTTTGCTGTATTCGTCTTATTTTTATTTTTTTATTTACTATAACACTTGGAAACATTGAAAGGATTTATGGATAATTATGTATTTTAGACAATTTAAAGTGCTCTTAAACATAATAAATAATATTCAAAATACTCATAAATTAAAATCAAGTTTCTGTAAACTATTCATATTTGCTTTTTGTCAATGAGCTATTTTGTATGTTTCAAATTATCCTAACATTAAAAATCAAATTTATAATATATAACAAGCAATAAATTTTGACCGTACAGTTAGAGCATCCAATATATTCCATGATATGTAATATCGTATTCACTCAAAGGGGGGAATAACTTGCGTATGAAAACTTTTATTTAAGTTCTACTAATGGGTTTATTATATATTTTGAGTTTCATGATTCAGTCCAAATAATGGTTTTATCATCAAGTCCAAATTTCCTACGAGTTCGGAGATGAAATTGTAATAAAGTTACATTTCAAAAGTGCTTTAAGAAACTCATTAAACATTCCGACCAGCACGGCAAAGAAAAATGTTCGTTGCAACGAATTTTGATCAACTTTTATGAGTTTTCTTGTTCTCACTAAAGATATAAACACCGAGTGCATTTCTTAACTATGCAAAACATACACTGGCGTAAAAACTGGGAAACTGCTGAAATTCTCTACGTGCCTCTCAAATTCCAAGTGATAAAAACAACATAATGCTTTCAGTTGAATGTGTATGAAGCAGAAAATAGTCAAAATATATTACGAATCTTTTCTTTCTCTTAAAAGATGATATTAAACCACGAAAGGACTATGCAGGCTGCATTGAAAAATATTTAGTTTCAATGCAATTTTTCCGATACATTTTCTAAAATTTTGGTCAACATTATGCAATTTTTACATGCAAAGCAATTGTTTGGGATAATATTCTTTTATAGTTTTGACTATTTATGTCCATATATAATTTAAGCATGAAGTTAATTTCGTTCCTCTTAAAATTGAATTGTGAGTCAATAAAGTTGTCTTTCTCAAGCAATTTGAGTTTTTTTTTATAACACAACGTGATATTGTGGGCATTCTGATAATTTTCCGAATTCTGTTATCTAAAAAATAATAATATCAAAATTTATATTATACTTTAATGATGATTCCTAAAATACAAATATAACCTGGTAGAAATAAAGTAGAAGATATAATTATTTTTAGAATATATACCATAGTAGACCCTTTAATTACAGTTAAAAATATTTACTTGTGAGTTTTGATGCGAGAGTATTCTTTTAAAACTCTTACTTAATTTATATATATAAATACAAAATTATTAATTATAAATCCATTCGAAAATTTATATTATAATATTATCAGTAAATAGAGAGATATATTTGATTTAAATGGGTTACTTAAAATGCATTTAATATTACAACTTCTACAAACACAAAAATATATGATACATTTTTTGTAAATATCATTATCAGTCTATTCATGAGGGGCTGATGTTGATTTGGGTATAATTCAAATTAGCAGAATCTTTTAGCTTGTGCTTTAGCAAATTTTTAATTAATTTTAGCATGGCAAGACGCATTTTAGGTACATGGAAACAAGTTTTCAGATTGAATATATTTACATCGCAAATAATAATATACATGTGCAATGGTAGGGTGGACGACATCGATCACCCAAGCAATCCAAACCCTTTCAGCGTCACACATACTAGTTCGAAAGTACTCGAACATGTTTAGGTCTGGTGAATAATGCAATATTCACCAGACCTTTGACAGATATATGGGGGTATTTAATTAAAAAATAATGGATATCCCGATATTTCAGAATGACCGAAACCATTTAAAGATAATTTTAGGATACTTGATAGGTAGATATATCGAAAAAGATATATAGATGATTTTATCTTTTGGATGGAAAATAAGGTCTTTGAATTCAACATGAACTTTTGACAAAACTCTTAAAAAGAATTCTAAAAATTCATTTTTTTAAAATATTAGACAACAATTAAAAAAAATCAATAAATATGCGCTGATTGAGAGAGATAATTTTAACTTCAACAATATTAAAGAACTGCATTAGAATATCCATTTATATATCTCAACATTTAAAGAAATATAATCATACATTATGTATACAAATTAACAAAAAATTTATTAATGAAAAATAAATAAAATGTGTGTAATATATTTATAAATATATATTTATAAATATATATGAATATATATATATATATATATATATATATATATATATATATATGAATATATATATATATATATATATATATATATATATATATATATATATATATATATATATATATATATATATATAATAAAATAAAAGTGAAGAATAACTAGAACCCACAGTGCTAAAAGTAAAAAAAAAATTGATAATTTTCCGAAGTCTGTTATCTAAAAAATAATACTATCAAAACTCATATCATACTTTAATAACGATTCCTAAAATACATATATAATGTGGTAGAATTAAAGTAGAAGACATAATTATTTTTAGACCTTTTACTTAAAGTCAATGCTCTCATGTTTTAAAGTCACTTATTCGAAGTTCTATCTCTGTTTTATGAAAAAAATAGTATACTTCTAGAACTACGACCATGTAAGTTCATAAGTTATGTCATTTCTTTTAAATAAACATATATATATATATATATATATATATATATATATAGAAATGTTATATATAGGATATACTCAGATCTTTCTTTATTTTTAAAGTTGTCATTTATATACCCGGCGTATAACGCGCACCCGTAAATTTTACGCCGGATTTTACGGTATATTTTGTTAGGTATCAATCAAAATATAAAAAAATAATAATTTAATTAATACATATTTTTATAGAGATAATTTTTATAAGACTAAATCCATACTTTTGTTTTAAACAGTTATTAAATAGTACAGTTATATATACTATTTTTTTCATGAAACAGAGATAATACTTCGAATAAATGACTTTAAAACATAAGAGCATTGCTTATGTATATTTCAGGTTTGTTCGTAAAAAGGGGGTGCGTCTTATACGGCGGATATACCTGAAAATAAAAAAAAAATATCGCTCTAAAGTATAGGTGCGCGTTATACGCCGGATTTTACGGTAATTCTACAAGGTACTTTCAGCAGTACGAATATCACTATTTTATAAACTCTGCGTTATCGCATTTCATAAGAAGGATTGTATTCAGACATAATTTATGTTTCTTAAAATGTATTTTTTTTTTTGTTCAAACAAATAACTGAATAATCGTCTTGAAATCTACATGATATTATCTTATCTAATGTAGCCAAAAAATGCTTTTGTTATTGAAATTCATGAAAAAAAACAAATTGTATTCTTATCGCTATATATATATATATACATATATATATATATATATATATATATATATATATATATATATATATATATATATATATATATATACATGCATTTAACTTTTTATAGAAAAAAATATAGTTAATGAGAAGCTTTAAAGTATATTGAATAGTTGTTATTACTCTAGGCAGAAATATTAAACTTTAATAACCCCATATTAGTTAAAACATAAAAATATTCGTACACAGTTAGGTAATTGATTTACTTAGAATCTGGTTTATGCTTAATAAAATGCATGTAATCGTCTTCATTTATCTATAATCAGTTTATTTTCAACGTATGTATACTCTTCTTTATAAATTTCCTCATTTACAAGGTGTGGCTATTAAATAACGAGATTGAAGCTGCTGCAGAAAAAGTAAGTAAGCGACAAAAGCCAGTGCCAAATAGCTTTTTATCTCGAAGTCTTCTCATTTCAGTGCAATGTGTCTTGTTTCTGTAAACAAATCAGTATAGACGTTGTCTTAGTTCACGTTATAGTTTATGTTTTGTTTTTGTTTTTCCCGAAAAAAAAAGGTAAGTGTAACAATATAGCAGCGAATTATAGGGAAATTTCGAAAGAAACTTGGAGAAACTGCTACTGAAACTTACAATTCATATAAAGTGTATGGCAATTAAGATGTATCGCATGCACGTGTTTTTGGGTGTTTCATTTTTTTTTCAAAATGGCCGAGAAGACGTTGAAGATGATTCACGCCCGTATTACACTTCCCCACCAATATTCAAAAAAAAAAGAAAAGGTGATCTAGATCGATTTGATCATCGATTATGCACTAATCAATTGTTGAAACTTACAAAGAATACTTACGGCAAATTTAAGTAATAATTTTACAGCCAAAAGTGTGTGCTGAACTGGTGCCTAAAATCCTCGTTTAAACAACAAGAAAATCACGAAAATATTTACACTAACACTTTGAACACCATTGAAAACGACCCAAAAGTATTGAAAAGTATAAAAATGAGTGGCAAATAGTGGGCTTTTACTTATCGTATACTATCTTCCCTTTCTTACTGAGTTCTACGGCTCAAATTGGGGAAGTACAAGTTTTTTTTTATGGGTTTTCCCACCAAAACAATGAAGCCGGCTCATTCCTCATTGTGTGTCAAGTAGTTCCTTGCTAAGTACAACATCCTAGTGTTAGAGGATTCGTTTTATTCACCAGATCTTGCGCCATGCAACTTCTATCTGTTTCTTAAGACAAAATTTGCATTTAAAGGAACAAGATTTGATTCCGTTGAAGCTGTCAAAAAGAAAAGCGGCACTCATCGTGTAGGAGCTGACCAAAAATAAATACATTCAGCACTGTTTCAAACAGTGAAAGATTAACAGGAATCGTTTTAAGCAATGTATTGAAGGCGATAATAAGTTAATATGTATGAAATAGAAATAAAATTTTTACAGCATCGGTCTCGTTGTTTAATATTTTCGCCTTGTATATAAGAAATATTTTTTTCATGTATTATTACGTGATCTGTTTCATTGGAACATTTCAAGGGGTACAACTAAGCACTTTTTTAAAAGAGAATTACATTTGCTGTTTTGCAATATTCATTTTCAAACGCTACATAAAACATCATTTCAGCCATCCGTCACAATTATCTAATATTATATCTAATAATGTGTTAGTCATTTACCTTTTTATATGATCTAACTCATTTTCTAAAGGTTCATTTCAAGGAAATGTTAAGCAATAAGATCTCATTTTTTTAAATTATAGTCATTAAAAGTCGAGCTTAGATTGAAAATTTTTCTAAAATATATCTTTAAATGCAATGCATGAAAAAAGAGACGTTATATTTCAATAGTTATATTTTAATTAAAAGTAAATAAGGATGATATTTATAAATTGTTCTGTTCATTGTAAGTTTGAATTTATAAAATTTTTTTCAAAAGAATGTATGCCTTATTAATTTATTCAAAAAGTAATAATTAAAATTGGATTAGAAATACAATTACGAAAACACATAAATGATTTTTTTTTTACAATATGATGTCTATTGACGTATAATATTTGGATTCAAATGAGAATTTTTAAATCTAAATTCCTTTAATGAGTTTTTGTTCTCGATTAGAATATTACACGCGTAGCTTGAAGTAGATATTTTCTTAGAAATTCAGTACCTTACAGATTACAGTAGCATTTATCGATTTCAAAAAAATCTAAATTTTTAAAACCAAATTCTAGAAGTATTTGAATTTGCTACATGATTATGTATATTTCGTAATATTTTACCTTTAACTAGAAAAAAGCATTTTACATTCAAAGCATTATTTTATACTATAAGTATATATAATGAAAAGTTCTGCTTTCATGGAATGCTTCATCTAATTGTAAAGCAAATATTGTTAGAATATTCAAATTAAATTTCTTTGATAGTGTCAACCAAAATATTACTGCATTAAATTACTTGTTACGTATAATTAATTTGTATACACATACACAAACTTACATTTGTATGTATAGGTAAATGTGAACTTCTGAATTAAATAATACATATTATACTATCAATATCTTTTTCAAATAGATTTTTTTAATTTATAAAAGAATACTTATTAGTTAGGTTTGTGAAGCATAATTGCATTGAATGAACTATTATTTTTCTTTGAAATTTTCATTATCTTATACACACTGCAACACTAAATTATATTTCAACTTCAGATACACTTTTGTGTAGATGCAAATGTAATTAATAGCAATATTATCTATACAATATGAATATAATAGAATTTAATAATTGCATTATATAAATGCAGTGTCACATACAAATAAGGTGTCTCCTTACTAAAAATATATATATTGAATACATTGTTTGCCAATTATTTAATAAGAATAATTTATTTTATTAAATGAAAGAAATTATTTATTTTTGAGTCTTAAGAAGATAAAAGAAAATTATTGGGACATAAATTGCCCATTTTTAAAAAAATATATGGATAATTTCCTGAGTGGAGATTTTCATATAAGGTAATTTTTACAATATTTCCTTTAAAAGAATATTTACCCTAAAAAACTTTCAGTGTTAGGGGTCCAGAGCTCAGCAGGTGATTAACATGTTATTTTATTTCCACTATCCAAGGGCACTCAGTGCTTACATTTATCGAGAAAAAGAAAATGAGGCATGGTTGAAACGATTAACATGAGAAGCATTTTGTTCCTACAATTACACGTTTTCTTTTAAATGCTAACAAATATTCGCGTATTTTTATTCAGCATTATTTATTTATTTAAAGAATTTGTAGAACATTTTAATGAAAAATATATATGATTAATTCAAATAATAATCCATATTTCCTTATGTCTGTCAGTATTTTCCCTTTTGATTCCTTTTTAATTTCAGAGATTCAAGCGTTTTCTTGGCAATGAGTACTCATTTATTTATAAATTATTCATCAATATGGAACTAAAGCTTGTTTATATCTCGACAACAATAGCGTTTAAATCACGAAATATTACAATTAACTTTCATAATATTATTATATTTTGAAATAAATAACTCTCTATGTATGTGCATTAACAACAATTTAAGATATTCACAAATGAGTAATTGGCTGTCGAATTCAGTACCGTGAACAAAAGTCAAGTTAATTATTAAGAATATTTGTAAGTATAAAATATCATTGGATCATTAATCCCAAAATAAATTCGTGTAGTCTTAATTAATTCATTGTTTTAGCATTGAGATGAATTATTGTAGTTTTACTCTCAAATTTCTTGAAAAAAATTGCTAATTTTATTGCATCGAGCAAAATATAATCTTTAAGAGATAAATAAATAGGTAAGAGCACGGTTAATTCCTGTTGTTTCAGAATGTATTGATTGTTTTATTCAAAAAAGAAAAAGGCTTGATATTATAGATTAAATTCTTTTAATTAATGGTACCTTTTCTGATTAATATTTTAAAATGTCTTTGTATACGGTACAATAATGCAATAAATAACATAGCAACGTTTTGACTTAATTTACTGAAACACATATATTATGTTCAATATAAAATGCCTACATTGCATGAACACTAATATTCTTAATGCTTCATTGTACAATAAACTTTCATTCCTTTAATATGACATATTACGTAATAAAAATTATAATTTTTTTTGTAAAGTGAAGTAAAGTAAATGAATTTTCAACCTTCTAAACAAGACATCCATGTCAAAAAATTTAATTCCGCTAACCTGACAACGCACGATTAATGCTCTTAGCTTAAGTTATTTTATCTGTCGAAACTGTAAACACTTTATTAATATGTTTTGTTCATACAGGCTTTCATAATGTCACTTTGAAAGTCATTTAAGCAAGAATATGTGCTAAAAAAGTATCTGAGGAACGATATTTTGATAAAAATTTGTATAAACTTTCAAACTATCTGATAAGTTTAATATTAAGCAAAATTCTTGAGATTACTGAAACTTTAGCTACACTTTTGACTTTCGTCTTCACCAAAATATAATCGAGCATTTTTTTTAAAATTGCTTCTATGTACCTCTTTATTTGGTCAATCTTTAATCCGGAAGTGATTTAGGGTCTAAATTACCTAAGTGTTCTGGATGAAAATAGAAAAAAAAAACAAATTGTGTTTTAAAATAATATAAATTTGACTTATATTTATTTAGTACTATTACGTCTAAAATATTATCCCATTTTTCTCATTTGTCAATTGTTTAATGCAACACTTTTTTTGAAAAAATAACAAACTGTACTTTTATGAAAACAATTTTATCGTGTATCTTTTATTTAATTTCATTACCTTCGAATTGAGTACACAAAATATGTTTATAAAACATTTGAAACAGAAAATGAAGAATATTGCATTGAAAACAAATAAATTGCTATTTACAATATAGATCAGGGGTACTCAACCTTTTTTTCTGCTGGGCCGCATACATATGTCAAGTACTTTACGCGAGCCGCATACATATGTTGGCTATTTCACGCAGGCCACAACAGGAGGATTAATGGGAGAGGAGAGGGAGATAAATGCTTTCAAACCAAGATAATATTAGAAATTTAAAATTTGGAAAATTGATCAAAAATTATTCTCCTGTTTTGCTTTTTTTAATTATTAGTACTTTTATTTTACTTTTGTCACAAACACTAAAATAAGAAGCTTTTAAGAAACACTCTGTTACAATTTCTGCATCAGTAAACACATTCATATGCTTATCAATAATGTAACAAACTCCACAGGATGTCTTTGTTACCGTTGTAATATAACCCCTGACAAAACACTTTTTTGCTGTTTCAAAGATTATTCAAGAAAGCCTATTTATCACCTCTTGAAAGAGATCTTCGAGGAAAAGTGTCAATGAAGGATTTCTGCGTATTGGTATTTTTTTTTAAATACAACACTTTTGGGACTAATCAAACCATTACTGATCATGTTTGTTTGTCACTACAAAATAGTCCACCTCCCAATCGTCTTGAAATGATATATTTTCTTCAAATATTAATCACTTGTAAGATATGAAAGATAGTTTAAAATTAATTACACCGATAAAATTGTCGGTTCACCACTGTTCTCTGTTGTCACTAACCGTAACTGTTCCAAATAGAAAAATAATACCAATTCGTACCCGTACGATACCAACAGCAAAACACAAAATTGATATATTTGATTTCTGGACAAAGAATTTCCACCAAATTTTTAATACAATGATCTTAAATAAGTAAATTTCTCAGAGCAATAGTCCATGATCGGGCTACATGAAAACGTTCTGTGGGCTAAATGTAGCCCGCGGGCCGCTGGCTGAGTATCGCTATATAAATGATAAAAACTAATCTAAATTATTTAATGTTTTGTGTGGGACATGCTCTAAGCTGTAGATTGTATGTTAAATTTGGTTTCCTTACCTAAGAAACTTTCATATTTTTCTTTTTCTAACACGAAGTTCTTACACTGAAAATTATATCTACATAATGTTTTAATTTTCCACATCTGAAGTATCTTTACAATAGTTATTAATAAAATTTCTGAAATTTCTATTTTGTACTTCTTTTACTAACTTTCAAATACATATTAAACTAATTTTAAGCTCAGTAGTATATTGTTATTGTTTCGATATTTAAGTCTGAAATGAATTTAAATACATCTATTGATAAAAAAAAAATTTTTAATTCTTTCCTTAACTCAGTTCACCAAAATTTACTTCAGCAATGAAAAAAATTTAATTTAAGTTTGAATAAAACATACATTTAAAAAAAATTTTAAACTTACATTCCAAATGGAAAATTAAAATTAAAATAATTGTAAGTTTTGGAGGCTTGAATGTAGCAGAGAAATCCTGTTCATTTTATTCATTTTAAGGAGAAAATTGTATATCTAAATATAAAATCTAAGTACTTTTTTGGCTTAAAGAGACAAAGTACGATTCAATTGACAAAAATCGATCAAAAAATCAGATTTAATTTTTTTTTAGTCAAAATTAATTTTATATACTTTTCTACAAAATCACACAATTTCAAAGCTCTAAACTTAAAAAGCACCGAGTTATGATAACTTTTATGTTGTTTTTTATCACATATTTATGTTTTTAATTTTGTAAACAAGATTCAGAATAGGGCGAATACTTCTTCGACGGAACCTTTGAGAGTCGGTAATCGTGTTTTAACTAACGACATGGATATTTCCAACTCCTTTAATTCATTTTATTCAACTAAACAACGCCTAAAAAAGAGCCTTAAGACCAGACAGAAAATTATTGGGCGAGAAATCCGTAATATTGCTTCGTCTCAATCTCATGGACATGAGATTTTCCATCGAAATTTTAGTATTTCAGAGCTAAGAGAGGCTGTTGGGCACATAAGGTGTGCTAAGAGTCCCGGACCAGATAATTTTCACCCTGAATTTTTGAAACACCTTGGCTGTAATGCACTTTCTGTGCTTTTGACACTGTATAACCATAGCTGGAAGTATGGTGTGCCTGCAATCTGGAAGAAGGCAATAGTTGTTCCTATTCCTAAAAAGAACAAACCTCTGGATGATTTAAACAGTTATCGCCCCATCTCACTAACAAGTATCTTATCTAAGGTCATGGAAAGAATGATCACTTCTCGACTCGACTGGTACCTCGAAACTAATAATCTCCTGACCTCTTCTCAGGCTGACTTTAGAAAATGTCAGTCCACAAACCAACAAGTTGTTTTTCTTGGCCAGTCCATCAAGGACGCCCTTGATCAGAGATACTCTGCTCTTGCCCTATTTGTAGATTTTGAAGCAGCCTTTGATAAAGTTTGGCGGCTTAAATGTATCCAAAAATTGCAGACCCTGGGTGTGTGCAATAATATGCTTATGTGGATAAGGAACTTCATTTCTCAGCGTTTCTCGGCCGTTCGTTTTGGAAATGCTATTTCCAGTTTTACACAAAGTGAAACTGGCCTGCCCCAAGGCACTGTGATTAGTCCTATCTTATTTAACATCTTTATTAATGATCTCCCTGATCTCTTGGCATCTGATGGACTGACCAATACGGCTCTATTTGCGGATGACCTTGCCATCTGGTGCAGCACACCAAAGAGGAATCAGTCCAAACTAAATACCATCCTAAATCTGACCCTTGAAAGATTACACATTTGGTGTATTGAAAATAATATGACTGTAAACCTAAAGAAGACTACTTGTCAGTTCTTCACTTTAAATAGACAACCATTCAGTCCCCAATTGGTTTATAACGGTATGCCTGTTCAACAGAGTGATGTTTCAATTTATTTGGGTTGCGCTCTTGATAACAAATTGAAATGAACTAAACATGCTGATCTTGTTGTTTCTAAGGCAAGAAAGCGACTCTCCATTCTTAAAAGATTGACCGGAGTTAAATGGGGATGCAATAGGGATACCTTAAATACAACTTACAAGACATATATTCAACCAGTTCTAAATTATTGCAATGAGGTGCTAATCTCTGCTTCAGAGAACGTTAGAAAACTTCTTGACACTTTCCATAACCAAGCCCTTCGCATGATCACTGGCGGAGTTAAAACTACTCCAGTACTTGCCATGCAGTTACTTTGCGACCTTCAGCCATTCACTAATATAATTGAGAAGAATGCTGCTATTCTCTTCAATAGACTTATTAGACTCCCAAATAATTCATTCTAGCGGGACTATGATTCCGATGGAGGACGTAATCTTAAGACTCAAAAGGGCTTTATTCAATGTGTTCGTGAGAACATTCAATATAAAGTCATTAATGATGTGCCCTTTGAATTACTGTCTTTTGCTAACCCACTCGACTACGCAGTACTCGACATCAGATTGGACCTTGTTCTGAATGTGAGGAAACGTGACCTAAGTCCAACTGCTCTTCACGCTATAGCTTTGGAAACTATCAATACCCGCTTCCCACCGGAGGAGTGGCTTCACATTTACACAGATGGCTCACTCTTGGACTTTGCCCAAGGTGCTAGCATTGGTGTTTTTAGTCACCTCTTCTCCTTCTATTTACATGCCGGCCCTTTGACAACTCACTTTGATGGTGAGGTTGAGGCGATACATATAGCCCTTCAGCAACTTGTTGTTCGTCTCCCCCCATTGAAAGAGCCGTAATTCTTTCAGATTCTACTTCTGCCCTTCAGGCTTTGTCCAACTATAATGAGAATAATTGTTTACGTGTGCAGAACTGTAGAGAACTCCTGGGAAAGATAAAAGGAAAGATCGTCTTTCAATGGGTACCATCCCACTATGGTCTTTGGGGAAATGAGAGGGCAGACTTTTTAGCAAAAAAGGGAACGGGTATCCTTCAGAACTTTCGAAGAGACCTGACACTTCATTCTGACAAACTGGAAATTAAAAGGATTTTTAGGGAATCATTTCGCCTTACAGCTTCTCGTGTTGCTCATGATAAGCCTTGGAGTACACTATGTAAGAAATCCCACGGTATTCCAAGTTCTCCTCGTGCTGCTGCTGTGGCTAAATTTAGACTTTTAACCGGACATGACTGCCTTTGTGCTCATCTGTTTCGTTTTAATTTAGTGACTTCACCTATCTGCGTTTTGTGTGACACTGGACAAGACATGACTGCCGCTCATTTGGACGAGTGCTCTGCACTGAATGATCTTAACTGCATTGTAAAAAGGTATTGGAGAGCCCGTTGCCTAATGACCTGATGATCAATGGCCTGGCATTTGTAAAATAAAAAATAAAAATATTCACATTCCAATGGTAAATCAAAACTTAAAAATGACTTATCTCAGAAATATAACTAGTTTGTCTTCATTTAAAAAGCTAAGACATTTTTTCTATTGTGCTTAATACTTGGAATTTTTTTTTCACTTGTTGCCAATAGTTCATGGAACAAAGCTTGGTATGAATTTTTCAATTAAAACAGTACTTATTTTTAAAAATATATAATTGGAGTTAGAATTTACACACTTTTTAAGGAATATTCAATAAGCATTTATAAAAAGAAGTATTGTTCAATACCAGTCATGTTATTTCAAAACCCGTACCAAAGTTTATTATACATACCTTAACGTACTTCTAAATCATATATGTGCATCAGTTTTTATAGAAATAGAGAGAGAGAGAGAGAGAGAGAGAGTAGGATTTTAAAATCACTTCATAAGTTTCAAGTTTTTCCCTTAAAAATAAATGGTTAAATTTTTAAGAAATTTTGAGCACAAAATCTGTTTTACATCATACATAAACATAGAAGGCAACTAAAAAAATTATGAAAATCATTAAATTAAAAAGTTTTGTGCAAAACGTTTCATGAGTCCTTAACTTAATATAACGTATTCTGAGAAATAGTGTCGGTCACTAGAGGCAAAATAAGTTGCGTAATCAGGACGAACAATGAAGTTCACGTTCTATCAATACAAATTATTTTGCATAATAATTGAATAGAAAGGGAATAATAGGTAAAAACTTCTTACGAGACGGAAAATAGAAAATTCCTTATTAAGAAGTTGCATTATTCATTAATAAACATAAAATAAAGCAGAAATTTTCTCAATAAGTTTTCAAATAATCATTTATATTTTTATGCAAAATATAAATGACGTAAATTTGCAAAGACTGTGAAATAGTATAATAGTATACTTCTATATTTAATCAAACGGAATGAGAAAATAAAGCGAATTGAAATGAATCTTATATGCGATGGAAGACATACTTATATGTAAAATCGAGTTAAGATACACCAACTGTTCAAAACCTGGGTCATTTTTCCATTTAGAATGAAACGTATTTTATTTTAAAATGAAGTTTTATGCTAAACAGACAGAATGCAGCACGCGAATCTGGCACGCAAAGTTTTTTTTCCTGCATTTGAAAGTAGATTTTCAAAAAAAGTAGAAGTTTATAGTCTCGTGACATTTCCATTTTCATAAATTTATGCTTGTCTTACAAGATCCTCCAAAGAAAAGTAAGCAAACCTTTCATGTCTGTGATCTTTAACCATTTGTTCATCCGTGAGTTCCTAATCAATAGATAAGGTACAGAAGATTTGTTTCGATTCTCTTTTTTTCGAATAATCCATTTAACATTTTTTTCGTAATACGCCATTAGATTTTCAAATAAATGTTCCTTGGTCATATTTTATTATTTTAAGTGTAATATTTAATAATCAATTTATCTTATCCATATTCAAAACAATTTCAACAAAGAATTACGTGGGACTGAACATTTTAAAAATAATCTTTTAAATTTTTACAACTTTTCATTTATTCATTTAAGTAGAATATTGAAAAATTCATTTATTTCATATTTCAGAAATGTAGCTTTAATATATTGAAGACAAATTTCAAATATAATGATACAAAGGAGTATTAAGAGAACAAGAAAAACGCAAGAAATAGCATTTTGCATACTTATAGATTTTTTTTAAAACTTTTTCTCATCAAACTATTTTTGAAGGATACAGGCATAAACAAATTTGAAATTATACTTTAAAGTGATGTTAAAGAGGACTTGGTACCTTTTCAACAATTTTTTTTTATTTATGTATTTAAAAATTATATTTTAGAATTTCATATAATTTTCCTATTCAAGAAAATGATGCGAGGTGAATTTTTGCAAATATTATTCATACAATTTTAAAAACTTAAATTTCTTAAAGAAAATTTGGAAAATTTTAAAATTGTACTCCTTTTCTAATCATTTATTTTTTTACCTGGAATTTTTTCGAAATATTCTTAAGGATGTTTTAAACAACTTACGGGATCGATTTTACAATAACTTAATTAGTTTTGAAGAAAAAATATAAAATGTTGATATGTATGCAAACATTCACCAAAAGAGCCAAAATCTCTTACATTTAAATTTTTTTTTAAAAAAAGTATTACGTTTATAGCAAAATAGATCCCTAATTTTGTTACATGTTTTATATGTAACACACAACAAAAAAATGGAAGCAATTGGTAAATAATTGTGGAAGGAGAAGCATTTTGAATGCGTAAAAACTTTAACTGGGAAAAATTAGTTTAAAGTTTATAATTCTAAAAAATAATTATTATAAGCAAAAATAAAAATAAAATAATACTTTAAAATATTAGCTATATATTTTTCTTCATAATAATAGCATTTTCATATTATTTTTTCAACCCATATGTTTTATAAATTATCTTTTTTTTAGTGAGTATTAATTGCATAGGAAAACTCAGGGAAAATGTTATAAAAAATTTTTTTTCGGTCATGACAGAAATTGTAGTTTTTTTCTCCCCATAGTATTAAAGTATTATATTTGTATTAAAAACATATGAGAAATAAGAACTGAAATTATAAAATTATCAATAAATAATACCTTAATTCGAAAATTTAACATGCACACATTTCACAAATAAAAAAAAATTACATTATTGTAATGCCTCTTTAATATTCTGCTTTATATATTACACTTTCTTTTTTTTATTGTTATAATTTCTCTTTTAAAAATAGATTTTTTTATCAAAATGCTTTTTATAGCTTTTCTTCCTAAAAGGGGGCGTGGTCTAATGGCCTAATTTGTTAATTAACATTTTTCAAATAAAGTTTTATCCAACTTCTAATTTTTCTACATGCAAAAGTGATATATCAATCGAAAAATAATAATACAAAGAATATCACTAAATAAAATAAAAAAAATGACATTAAAGTCATTTCATAGGTACCAAGTATCTTAAAAAGAAGAAAATCAATGATATTGATAAAAGATTTTATGTTTATTTTTCTATTCCAGGGGTACTCAACCTTTTACTCTGCTAGGCCTCATACAAATGTTATTTATTTCACGCGGGCCGCAACGTGAGGATACATGGGGAGGGGAGAGAGAAATGCTTTAATATCAAGATACCTTTGGGAATTTAAAATGTGGAAAATTAATCTTAATATTGTAATTCCTGTTTTGCTTTTTTTAATTATTATTTTTGTTACCAACACTAAATTAGAAGCATTTAAGAAACACTCCACCATTTATGCATCAGTAAACGGTTTCATATGATTACCAATAATGTAACAAACTTCATGGGATGTGTTCGTTACCGCTGTGATATTACCACTGACAAAACACTTTGTTACTGTTGCAAGGATTATTTAAAAAAAAATGCCTATTTATCACCTCTCGAAAGAGATCTTCCAGAAAAAGCGTGATTGAATGATTCGTGTTTATTGATATTTTTTTAAATACAACACTTTGGTGACAAATCAGACCATTACTGATCCGTGTTTGTTTATTTCTACAAAACTGTCAAATTTCCAATCATCTTGAAACGACATATTTATTCCGATATTTTTCGCTTGCAAGATATGAAAGAAAGTTAAAATTTTATTCCACCCACTGTTCATTCCACAGTTGTCTGTTATCCCTAACCGTAACTTTTTCGAAAATATCAATTCGTAACCGTACTACACCGACAACAAAAAGCAAAATTAATGTATTTGATTTAGTGACAAAGAATTTTCCACCAAATTTTTATACAATGTTCTTAAATAAATGAATTTTTTATAGCAATAGGCCACGACCGGGCCACTTAAAAATGCTCGGTGGGCCACAGGTTGAGTACCGCTGATCCATTCCATTCCCTCCTCTATTTTCTGTGTTTTTATCTATCCATTCATCGTATTCTTTACATTCTACATTTATTTTTCGGAAACGTATATGGATATATAAGAACTGTACTATATTCCCAAGTACTTATCTTATTTTGCGGTTTAATCAAAAGATAAGACGATACAATAAGTAGATAACAAAAGATTGTTTTGGTTAGGATAGACTGCAAGAAAAAGATTGAATTGAGGCTGTATATAGAAGTACTGCAATTTTGTGATTGTGGTTGCTGATACTTGTACAAGGGCCATTCTGAAAGTAATTTTCGTCATTGTTTTTTAGAGTGAAACTTTATTGCAAAAAAATGCACAATGACATCATGTATTAAGTATTGTGCGCTACTTTTCGACAAAGTCGCCCCTGATATCGAGGCACTTATCGCAGCGTGCAAACATTTTAAAGAAACCATTTGGATAACTTGGTAACTTGCATTGCCAGGAATTGTCACACAGCAAGCAATGTTGATTTCATTTGTGGATTTGAAGTACAGTCCAATACACAGTCTTAAGGTATCCGACTACGTTCGGAACCGTGATTTTGCAAAAGCGTATAAATAGATAATACTTATGATATTTAGTGTCACTTAGTTAGAAAATGTATATAAAATTGTTTTAAGAATAGTATTACAATAAAAAATTCTTTAAGTACAATATTTTGACAAAAATAGAACATAGATTGACTAATTTTCAAAATATTCTCCTTTTGCAAAATAGCTTCTGTTATAATAATATTTTTCCTGTGTATATCTCAGACCTCTGTACAGAGGCTCAACTAGAATTTTTGAAATATATAACATAGAAGTGGGTTTATACATGTTTTACGACAACAGAGGGGAGAAATTTAAAGAAAAAAACGCCGATAATTATTTCAATGGGTTGTAACTCTGAAAATAATGTGATTTTTTCAAAAATCATAGTTGAGCCTCTGTACACAGGGCTGAGCTATATACAGGCAAAATATTATTATAACAGAAGCATTTTTCACAAAAGGAGAACATTTTTAAAAAGATTATTCTAAGTTAATTTTTTGCTGAAATATTGTATTTAAATAATTTTTTTTGTCAAAATGTCCTTAAAACAAATTTATCCATGTATTCTCTAATCTAAGTAACATTAAATATCATAAAAATTATCCATTTATGTCTGCCTTTTTAAAAATATGGTTCCGAACGTAGTCGGATACGTTAAACATGTATACTTCCATCTTTAAATAAAAAACACTAGCAACTAAACATTAGATGATACATGACCTCTTCTCAACACATTGTCTGTAAGCGTTCATCGACATTGTCCATTAACAATGTTCGTCCTACATGTACATTCATAACGGAAAACAACACACACTTCCACTGGCATCCACGTTGCCAACACATGCCTGTCTGTCATCGTGATTTGTATCAGAACGAATTTGGGCTCACCGATCTGCTGTTAGTGTCTCTTCTTCAGCGGTATGCGCATGCGCGATTCTTCTTATGCTGAAGCTACTTAAATCGCTGATGCATGGTATGCCCATCATTGATCAAATATCACATTGGTGTGTAGGGGACAGTGAAGCGCAAACTCAAGAATTCTCGTCACTTGACTGAGGTTTAGAATTGCGAGGCCAATAGTTCTCGCGATGCTTTAGAATGCGAAATTAATAAAAAAATTAAATAAATCAATAAAAATATTTGAAGAATGCTAAAAAATTGATTTCTTATGCAGAGTTCTTTTAGATCTCTCTTAAGGCTACAGTGGACAGCAATTTTTTTTTTAATTTGTTACAAACATGCCCTAAATTTTTACTGCCTCTATGTAAGTTAGAACTAAAACCATATAAACAAGTTGTTGAGAAAAAATTAATAGTTTTTTAAGAAATTTAAAATTTAAAAAAATGTTTAAGGAGAATTTAAAAATTTCAAAACGTTCTACACACAAGCGTTTTGATTTCTTTTTTTAAATTTGATATTTTCACCTTATTTAACTTCTTTAAGCAATTTTTATTTACAAATTTATGCATGCAATGTAATGTTTTATATGATAATTTACCAAATTTGGGTTAATGCAAATTTTTTTTTTAAAAAAATTTCAAGAATTTTAATGACTTCCTACATAAAAAACTTTAATTTCTTCTTTCACCCTATCAGTATTATTTCAGAATATAAGAATTCATAACTATATATTAGACGAATACTTTTGGAAAGTTTTGTAATAATTCGACAAAAAGTGCAACGCATGGGACATTTTGAATTTTGGTTTCGAGGCAAATTTTTGATTCTGAGAAAAACAGCTTTTTTTATTTTAAGTGAAATTAACTTAGATTTTCTTAAAAAATTAAAAGTATAAATATAAATTTGAAATTGAAAAAAAAAATCATACAAATATAAAACAGATGCAGTATATATATATATTTAAGATTATCCAATATTTATTGTAACAGTCACATTGACACATGGTACATACAGTGATAAAAATTTAATTAAGCTTGAACTTTCTAATAATATCTGAAGTAAATTATCAGAATGTATTTAATTATTGTTTCATCAAAACCAGATAGTATATTATATAGTTCATTCATCACAACGAGTAAAAATAAAGTATTTCAATAGGATTAAATTACAAAAAATTCTACATTTTCGAGGAAATTTTTGATTTTTAGGAAAACAGCTATTTGTATTCTAAAGGAAAATAACTTAGATTTTTTAAAAACAATTGAAGACATAAATATAAATTTGAAAAACACTAATATCATAAATATAAGATAGGCATCGAATGTATATATAAGATTCTGTAATATTTATTGTAACTGCCATATTGACACGTAATATATATAATGATAAAAATTGAAGTAAGCAAGAACTTTCTAATTATATCTAAAGTAAATTAGCAAAATTTATTTCATTATTATTTCATCAACCAGATAACGTATTATGTATTTGATTAATCACAATGAGTAAAAATAAAGTATTTCAATACGATTAAATTACAAAAATTCAAATACACATAACAAGAAAACTGTTTGCTAAGTCTGATAAAAAAAAATAAAGCAATGGCACTATAGGCTACATTTGTATTGGTGGCATTTCTTTTCCTTTTCTTTTGCTTCGTAGAAATATTTTGAAAAATGCGTCATTTAGCTCATCTTTCAGCAATTGTCACAGAAAAACTGTAATTTAGGCACGAGTCCTTTTCGATTCAAGAGATTTCACGTAGTCTAAATTGTGCTTTTCGATGGCATCCATTACTGATATTTCCAGCTTCCTTTTGGAGACGCACACGTCTTTTGGGCATTTTTGACAAATGCAGCTATGCAGACTTTTATTGGAATTTTGAGTCTTGCCTATTACGCATCTTTCAAGAATGGTGTCTGAAGCTAAACGTTGACAAACGGGCATAACTTTTTCTCTACTTGTGGCAACAAGTAAGTTCTCATGGAATTATGTGACCCTGAGGTTTTCACCTTTTGCTATAGCTCTTTTATGAAAACACCACGATGATTCCCCTTCAGGACAGTTACCATGTGTGGGGCTTATGTCAGTTGACGAGCATTGCATCCGGCTGGCATATATAGCAGTTTTCATTTTATTGGTATTAGGAACATTATCTTTTATTGCCTTTCTGTAGTAATTTTGCAACTTTGTGATGTTTTATCTGTAAGTGCCTAAACTGTAATTTAGGCACGAGTCCTTTTCGATTCAAGAGATTTCACGTAGTCTAAATTGTGCTTTTCGATGGCATCCATTACTGATATTTCCAGCTTCCTTTTGGAGACGCATACGTCTTTTGGGCATTTTTGACAAATACAGCTATGCAGACTTTTATTGGAATTTTGAGTCTTGCCTATTACGCATCTTTCAAGAATGGTGCCTGAAGCTAAACGTTGACAAACGGGCATAACTTTCTCTCTACTTGTGGCAACAAGTAAGTTCTCATGGAATTATGTGACCCTGAGGTTTTCACCTTTGGCTATAACTCTTTTATGAAAACACCACGATGATTCCCCTTCAGGACAGTTACCATGTGTGGGGCTTATGTCAGTTGACGAGCATTGCATCCGGCTGGCATATATAGCAGTTTTCATTTTATTGGTATTAGGAACATTATCTTTTATTGCCTTTCTGTAGTAATTTTGCAACTTTGTGATGTTTTTATCTGTAAGGTTTCCCTGCTTACGCCCACTAAGAGTAACTTTTTTCACGTTCCACTCTTATACTTTGTTACCTAGCCTCTTCGCAATATGATTCAAGCACTATTCCTATTCGATTTTTTCCCCATAACCACATATTTTATTTTCTGACGAAAATTGAAAAGTTTTTGAGTCACCATCACTCAGAACGAAAACGAATCTCATTTGGCGATTACTAATTGACCGTCTCTACATAATTGGTGCAGTGTGCATTCCATGGCTCCAGAAGTCTCATCAAAATTTTATAGAAACACCACGATGATTCCCCTTCAGGTCAGTTACCATGCGTAGGACTTTTGTCAGTTGACGAGCATTGCATCAGACTGACATATATAGCAGTTTTCATTTTATTGGTATTAGGAACATTATCTTTTATTGCCTTTCTGTAGTAATTTTGCAACTTTGTGATGTTTTTATCTGTAAGGTTTCCCTGCTTACGCCCACTAAGAGTAACTTTTTTCACGTTCCACTCTTATACTTTGTTACCTAGCCTCTTCGCAATATGATTCAAGCACTATTCCTATTCGATTTTTTCACCATAACCACATATTTTATTTTCTGACGAAAATTGAAAAGTTTTTGAGTCACCATCACTCAGAACGAAAACGAATCTCATTTGGCGATTACTAATTGACCGTCTCTACATAAGTGGTGCAGTGTGCATTCCATGGCTCCAGAAGTCTCATCAAAATTTTTGTTGCACTCAACCGCATGCCATTCTTGCCATATGTGAAATTCCGCACTATCGACTCCCATATCTCGACCAGTAACTACACAATTCCGACAGTACTTCAAAGTCAAGGACAAGTCCACTAAGGACATCGATGATTATTCCTAATCCTAAGTTAGATGTATGTCCTCGGTGTTTTTTGCCAGTTACCGTCATATGAAACACTCACATCAGTGATTTCCTGATTTTTGAGCCTTTTTTCTTTACCTCTTTATTTTTCATGGATAAGTTGTGTATGCATTTGGCAAATGTTTCTTGGTCCATTGTTTGCATGTTGAGCAGGGATGAAAAGGTTTCCAAAGCAGCATGCCCTCTCCCTATGGATAGGAAGGCACTCAGCAGTTTGTTGCTTATATAATGGGAATTTTTGGCCTCTTCTTGGAAACTTGAACACTTCCATAGCATTCATGACATGATTCGCATAAAAGTTCCATCTTTGTAGAATACCCTGTGGAATGGAGTTGTTTTATAACAAGGGTACAGTTTGTACAATATTTGCAAGGAACTTTCTGCAATAGTTGAGAAAACACAACCTTATATGGGGGAAAATATAGCTTGCCTATGGTTGGGAAGATGTACTTGATTCAGATAATGGATCTCTCTGTAATATCATACAATTACTGTTTTTAATGAACAGTTTCAAGAGATTTCTGCCATCACTTCCTGCTATTTTCAGACAACATAGTTCTTCTTTTGGTAGAATGACCTTTAGGTTTTCTATATCTCGATGATATAAGATCCATACCAATAATTTTAAACAACAAATGCAATTTAAAATAAACTTAAGTTCTGGAAAGTACTTTTTGTTTTGGTAAAATCCTTATAAACTTTTAATAAAATTGAACGAAAACTGCAAACGCAAGTTTGAACGAATTGTAAACAAATAATGCCAATTTGGGTCTCAAATAAATTTTAAAAAATCGTTTCCTTCGGGAACTTAATAAATGAACATTTAAAAATAAAAATTAGAGAGGATTTGTGTACAGTAAATAAAATTCGTACTGTCAAAACACGTGACAGCTTTGTTAGCATGACATCAAAATGTAAACAAAAGGACGTTGTCATGGATGACTAAATAGAAACCACCCTATAACTCAGTAAAAAATACATACAAATAAAAATATATTTGTCTTTCATAGAGTCGCTAATATAATATTAAAATAGTCAAAAAAAAGTTCGGTATTTTGGTCCATTTTCCACTTTTAAACTGTCCACTATTGCCTTAAATCTAATGACAAAATGAAGCAAAATAAATACGATTGAAAACTACGCCTTTTACACTACAGGTTTTTAAATAACTTATAAAACGCATCAGGTCATGCAATTATACATAAATTTCGCATTGAATCTCCTAATGTTAGTCTTCCTTGACTAATGAGATAGTGGAGTCACATTAACCAATTATGTTGTTTTTAACTAACGTTATTAAAACAAATTTAGAAGAAAATAAGGGTAAATTAAATTAGGGATACATAACTATCTATTTTCTTATTATTTTGCTTATCATTTAAAATCCTGGTTTATGATTGAGTTAAAAGTGTTAAACAAACTTATTATACTAAACATTTTATAATAATTGTTATAAACATTGACATCATACAACATTTATTTTTTTGTCATTTAACATTATTAAAAAAGTATTGCTATTATAATTATTAATATTGAAACACATTTTAAAAGTTTGCTTCCTCTTTTATGATAGAAAATTAAGGTAATTTAAAGTAGAAAGAAATCACATTTATATAACAATACTTACACTTTTAATAACGCAGTTCTAACAGTCAAAATATTTTACCTTCTTGGATTTTTATGTTAATTGGTGAACAGAAAAAAAGCCCTTTTATGGTAATTGTTTTATATCACTTAAAATCAAAATCCCATATTTAAAATGACAAAACTAAAAGGGAAAAAAATCTGCGCTTTTTTTAACAATTCTGATAACTAATATAATATTATATCAACAAATTAGCTTCAACAATTTTAAAAGTCCAAAAATAATTTATTACACTGTTTTTTTTAATTCAAATTACATAACTATAGGTTACTCGGATTACAAATATAATTGTTGTTAATAATTATTATAATAATTTGCTTTTGAAAGCCTATTAATAAGTATGTAATAGTAATTTTTTTGTAATTAGTAATAGTAATTTGTAATTAGTATTATTATGAGTACAAAATAATTATTATTTATGTAATTGTAAGTCATTAAATATACCATTAAAAACTTTTTACATATCATTATATGTGGTAATTATGAAAATTATATTTGTTCCATAAAAAGTAGTTCTTTAATGTATGTCCTATCAGATTTAAACATTTTTTGTAGCATTTTAGTTACATTTACTCTAAATTACAACTATTGCTAAATGTTCTATAATTTAATAGTATTCTACAAAAAGAAATTTGAAAAAAGTTAATTATATATATATATATATATATATATATATATATATATATATATATATATATATATATATATAATTCAGTTATGTTCTTTTGAATGTAAATAATCTATAATTCTTTGCCTTACGCATTTTGAGATTATTTTTAAAATATTTTTCATATGAAATATTTAGAATTATATATCTTGTGCAATTTTCAATATTTTTCTGGGGATTTGAAGCTTTCATTCCCATGATTTGGATATTCAAAGCGTTTTTTGGCATCTTCAAACGTATTTTCTTTTTTAATATATATCATTTTCAACAGCAACCATGAAACAAATATATCAGTAACATTCTTAACTTCGATACTAAAATGATTGAAGTACCAAATAATATAGTTCGAATAGTGCCATCTGGTGCAATTCTACACATAAATACAAGAAATAAATGTTTTTGATAGCATGTAGCTGAAACCTTATAAATAAAAAGAAGCCGTTATTTCGAAAGGAACATTTTATATCTATAGCGAAGATTTACTCGGTTATTTAGTAAAACAGTCCACATAAACTTTTTTATATATATCTTACCCTAACTTAACACATGTGAGATGTTATTACGGATATCTAATTGCAGAAATAAAATATTATGTGTGACAAAAGTATTTAATCACATCTAAGACGTATTTTCTACTTTTCGTGACTGGAGATCATATGATTTTGAAACAATTAATTTCTCTTCATGAAAGAACACGCAAAAATGTCTTTTAAAGTAGCCAGTCGAATTCCCTGGATCTCATAAATAGGTCATTCCAGCTATTTCGGTTACAGTTATTATTTTCACGGATGGATGACCGCGACATTTATGGATGTGCATGTAAAATATTCCTGGGTATGCGATACTACGGTAAGAGTGATTTTAAATATAAAATACTTTCAAAGAGAAAGACACAGTAATAACGAGGTTGGATCTTCTCAACCAGAACACAGGACAGTTATCATAAATTTTTCTCTGGTAATTTCATTTCTTTAATAAAAGATATTTCAAAACGAATAAGATATTATTGTCATTTTTTAATGTTCCCTGTTTAAGACGTATGATTATGGAGGCAATTCATTCCTTGTATAAAATATTTTGTAGAAGAATATATATATATATATATATATATATATATATATATATATATATATATTTAATGCATCTGTATATATAAAATAAATTTATATCTTTCCTTAAATTAACATATTTCTATGTAAATATTAAATAATTGTCATAACATTACAATATTTGCAATGCAAAATCAGAAAGTTATTTTTAAGCGTGTTCATATTCTGATTAACAATATATGCTAGAACATAATTTAACCACCAGATATTTTAAAGAAAAAAATGTTTAAACATTTTTTCAAAATTATTTATTTATTATTAAATTATTTTACAGGAGAATGTTCAGAAATTGTTCAAAATAATAACTGCTTAGAAAATATTTAAAAAAATAAATAAAAAATCAAAAAATTATTTTCTAATGCGTAAAATTTGAGTTTAATAACGCTATATTTTACGAAACATATGTCATAAAAATAATAAGATACAATGTAATGTTTGAAGAATGTAACTTTATCCTTCGAAAATTCAAAAAGTAATATTCCCTAGTAATATTAGAAATTTATATTTCCTATTTTATGTCTGACACATAATTTTAAATAACGCAGATAAATTTCTGAAACTCATCCAACTAAAATTTTAATAAGGCTGTGTTTTTATTGCTCTCTGATTGTCACTAGCATAAAATTTTGTTGCCATTTTTCTTCGTGATGTAAGTGTGTTACAATATCTTCGCCTTAAAACTAATATCTGTCAAGCATTTTTCCCAAATAATTTCATCAAATTTAAAAAAAAACATATCCTTAAAATTTTTTCAAGAAATTTATATTCAAGAATTTTGAAATTATGTATCAAAAAGACACTACAAAAAAAAAGATATTTAAATGATGCCTGCATAAAAATGCATATTATATGTTTTGAAATATATTCTTTGTTCATTTATCAGGGAAAAGTTTCACAAAACATGTGAAGAGTTTCATTTAATCTTTGGTTTCATATATATAAAGTCGGTAAAACTGCTTCCTTTCAAGAATAATATTGTAATAACTTTTTTCATTGTTAGTAACATTGTTTTTATTTTAAAAAATAATTTATTAAATTAACGCGTAGAAAGTTTTAATTATTTTTCGTTCTTTTATCAACCAATTCTGGTATATATATATATTCGTATATTTCAATTTTTCAATTGATTTTTGTGATTGATTGTTGATGAATGAATTTATATATTTAAATATATATATATTTCTCTAACTACATACACTCTTTGTTAGAGGTAGCATAGCAATACCTAACACTCGTTTAAAAAAAAATGTTCAATCCTTTTTCAAAACAATTTTAATTTTTTTATGAAAATAAGACAAATTTATTTCCTTTTTAAAATACCTAAATTTAAGTAAATAAATAAATAATTTTTGTCTATTTCAGGAAGTAAATTAATTTCACTTAAGAAAAATATTTCAAATAGTAATTGTGATAGAAATGTTTAAGAAGAAATCAGAAAAAAAATTGTACAATTCATGAAGTAGATTTTTACAATAAAGTGAATCGAAATGTAAACGAATGAATATTTTTGTAATAAATATTTCGTCTTTTTGAATACTGTAATAATTCTTAGAATTATAACTCTCGCTTTCCTTTTTCCACCCAAATAAATACAGAATAGTTCGCGTGAAGGCAAATTAATATTTAATTTTATTCGTTTATTATTTGTTGTCATTTGTGCTCCAGTATGCTAAATATTTACTTTTTCAGTGATATGTTAATGAGTTTAATCGTTCATTAAATATTTACTTTTGCATTGTAAAAAGTTTGTATTTCATATGCAGTTCAAAATATTTACCTTAATTTTTAGTATCATAAATAAATAAAGTCATTTAATTTAACTCAAAAAATCTTCAGTGGAGAAGTTATTAAAATACTAATTTTACTCCTCTTCATCAAATAGTTTGAAATAAAAATGGTTTTTCTCATGATAATGATAATGTTTTTCGTCGAAAACCATACAGCCTTTCCAATCTAATTCGTATATTGATAATATTCTATTCACATAGTACCGATTCAAACTCTTGCTTTTAGTTTCTTTTCACCCGTAAACTTAATATAGGAGGTTGTAAGTAATTGCACATGCCCTTGTTAACACAAAAGATTTCATTACGTAATAGCTCGTTACGCTGTGAGCATCTAAGCTATCACTATACGTGATCCATTTTCAGTGAAAGCCTGTAATTGAGCAATCTTTCATTCTTCTGTCAAATTCATCGCTAGCTTTTTATCTAGTAGATGGCATGATAGAAACACTTTTATTACGTTATTGATGAGAGTGAGTTGATCGAACCACGGGGATCTCTTTGAAAAGAATTTATTTTATTTTTAGATATTGTATAAAAATAAGTGTTACGCATTTTCTTGCTTTTTATTTATTTGCAAAACAGGAAGGAAATAATAGAAAAGAAAAGTTCATGTTAAAGACATTTTTTTCTAAAAAACACCATTAAAATATTGCTTTTTTAAAGTATTAAAGATATTTTCGAGCATTAAAATTTTTTGAAAACATTTTATTATTACACAATGATTTTGAAATAAAAATAAACAAGTAAAGATGTCTGGATTATTTTACAAATTTAAAAAAAAATAATTCATGATTATTATTTTTTTATAATTGTAAAAAAAAGCCTGGAGATTTCTCTTTTTTTAATAAACTAAGGGTATAGTTAAGTATTAAATTATTCTTTGTTTTGAAAAATATATGTGAGTTCCTTTGATTTTTGACATCTTGTTAAGGTATATAAACCTTGATTTATTTGTAAAATGTATAAACTAATAAGCATTTTTTATTAATTAATTTTAAGGAAATCTTAAAGACAATAAATAAGAATAATATAGATTATTAAATAATAAATTAATATCTGAAAATAAATAAACTCAGAGGAAACTAAAATAGCTCCATAGCTCTTGGCTCTCAAGAACTTTTACATCACTTCTGCAGTAAAAATTAAATTACACAGTTTAAATACATGAAGACAAATGACGAAAAAAGGTTTAAATCTTAGCAATGTATTTAATATACTTCAGGTTTATTTTATAATATTAAAATGTAATAAATATTTATTTTTTAAATTATAAGCTTACTACTCGTTTTGCTCAATATGAGATCTGCCAACAATCATCATATCTATAGCCATCTAACATGGTTTTCTGTTTTCCTCTATTTGATTTTCTCTTTATTTTTGACAAGACTGCAATCACATCACGTATCTTGTTCATTTAAGATGGTACATGAAGAAATGATGTAATGCCAATAACAATACAAACTCGGTTGTTTTCAGCAATCACATAAAATGCAGCTTTCTAGTCTCGGAACATGTATAATGGTAAACTGTTGAGCACAATGGAATTATTCTATAAAAATATCATGTTTAATCAGCTAAGATTTACTCAGCTTATCTATCTCTTGTTAGATTTATTTCTAATATCAATCACAGTTAATAATACTTGAGAGAAATATGACAAAGAAATTGTTATTTTTTGGTTTGGCATAGGAATTTATTAGTTTCATACACATATAAGATAACAAGAATCGTATTCCATATATAACAAATATTATCTTTGGTTACACCAAATTCTTTTTTTTAAAAGAAGGGTTAACTTAAGACTTCTGTATACAGCTACGTAAGTCATCTGCCTTTAATTACAAAATGCAATCAATGTTTCTTGTCTATTCATGTTAATTTTTATCCTTAAGGCCTACATTAAGAGACACGTTTTCTAAAATGCAATAGCATTTTGCACATTTTCTATAAGTAATTTTATGTTATTTTATCGAGGCTTATTACTTAAATTAAAGAAAAACAGAAATCAGGAAATTATTCGATAGTTAAATTTATTCAAATGGGGAATTTTAGATAAAATTTGATGAAAATTATGCCAAATTTCAAAACACTCTACATAGAATTCCAAGCTATCTATTTAAACTATTTTTTCACACAACAAATCTAACACAGTTATAAAAGCAATGAACTAAAATCTAAAATTTAATCTAATTTATTATAAAGTTATAGCTTATTTCACATTTTCTGACAGGAAATTGCAAGAATTACATGGTGTTTGAAACAAACTGTTAAAAATAAGGAAAAAAAACTATTCATCTCACACAAACAGCTAAATCCTTACCTTATTGTTATTATCATACTTTAAGTAACATGTATACAAAATATGAAAGAACTACATTCATAAATTTTTGAGATATCAGGTGTTAAGTAACATAACTTCGACAAAAAATACAATCTTCATAAAAGTTTTGATTCTTATTTTACTAAAATAATGCGTAATATCAAATTTTATAAAACTAACCATTTTTGTAGCGTAGATCTTTTTCTTTCTGAATCTTATTTTTAAATTCTTTCTGGAAGCTCTATTTTTTCTGCACAAAATGAAAAGGATACAAGTTTTTGAATTTCGGTCAAACATTGATTCAGAAACGTAGGCAGATATCTTGAATTGCATTTTCATGTATAGTTAAGTATATTACATAGCATCAAACAATAAGCGTGTATAAGCATCAAACAATTGCTTGAAGAAATTCTCATCATTTGGGTCAGAACTCGATGTTGGCGAGATTGAGTAAATCATTGTTCAAAACATCATGAACACGCTGGTCAACTGAAAGCTTCAACAAAATTCGAGGATAAGTAACCATGCCAACGATTTCAATAATTAATTCAGTAAACTAGGGACTGTAATTACTGTGATGATAATCCATCGTCGTTGCACACTGCATCGATGTGGCTCGTTTGACCATAGAGTCTCAAATGCCGGAGGAAAATCATTTTAGCGATCAGTCATCTTACGTACTGAGCCCCGATGTCCTTGCCTGAAGACATCCAGCACAATCATGTAATACTCATATGAGCCTCATCTGTCACATAGCCAGAAAACCAGGAAAGGATGCGCTTTCATTTGATACCCAAAACTTTTGGTTGTCTTTCATAACTTCTTACAGCTCCGTTCGTCTTTGGGTTTCTCCACTATTTCTCAGACTAGCATGCTTTCCAGATCTAACTCCAATAGGGTGTTTTCTTCTGTGGTGTGCAGATCCCTCCCCCTTAGCCGATCTATTAAGCAGATTGAAAGGTCTATGACAAGCAATCACACAGGAGAATGCCCGCTTCATGCATGATCAGATAGATAACAGCTGCCATTAGGTCCCGAGTGGGGCAATTGCATCATTAATTTTTTTTTCTTTCTTACAAATGTATTTTAAGATGAAACGCACAATTTCCGAGATACTCTTAGCATTTCATTTCCAATGCAAATGCATCACATCTACCAATATTCGTACCATTCAGATAACGCTTTCGTCATTGCTTTTAAAGTTACAGCGCTAAAGTAATCAATATTTAATCTTATAAATTTAATTTAAGTCCAGTAATGCAAACAAATAACGGGCTAAACTGGCGATTTAAAGCTATGATTAAAAGTTACTACCCCTTGAGCTCTAAGCCTATAAGTTGGCTATTGTATTACTGAGGCTATTCCCCTTTGTGCTGTTGCATCCTGCTATGGTCTTATTATTCAGCTTTAATATTAATTACAGTAATTAAACATCTCTCTCTCTCTTTCTCTGTACACACACGCACAAACACACACACACATATGTATACAAATAAAATAGTACCTCCTAATAAGGAGCAGAAATTGGAACAATCATATTGTCCTTTGAATACATATGATCCTTTCCCACAGAATTTCTAATCAAGTTGCATATATAAAAAAATCTATTTTAATTAGAAATCCACACGTTGTTTCACGCTTTAATAGAATTATATATAATAAAATAACAGAGTCATATAGATATTAATTTGAATTTGAAGTCAGTAAAAATGAAATTCTTATTTAAAGTAGTTTAATTATTTCTAACATGCACATACATGTGGAATGAGCAACAGAGCTGTGTACTTACAGAAATTTATTGAAAATGCTTCTTTACTCAGTTTTGTTTCGAAGGCTGTGCATATTAAACTTTTTTCCCCATTTGGATATCAAAAGGAATTGTGATCTTAAGTCTTTTACTGTCATCAACAATTGTAATTGATTTTCTTAATTTAAAGTTGTATAGTAATGCGTTATAGTTTTTCAAGTCGCAATTTTCGTTTGCATCTTCCTTTCGGGAAAGATATCATGATCATTTACAGATGAATAGATTTTATGTCAACACATGTGTGTTCAGTGCATGATTTTCATTGATTTTTAAATGTTTTTGAATTTGAGTCCTACCACTGGTTTTGACAATTTAGAACAATTCATTTTCATTAGCAACATATTTACACTGTCCCTTCTAAATTGAAATTCTAAAAATAGTTTTATTAAAATTGTGTTAAAGTCAGTTTGGTGATACTGATTTAAGTCTTTGTTATCCACTGCATATCATTCAATGTATTTAATGCCATTCAGTGAAACTCAACAATTGAAAAATTTTGCAAGCTGTATCCGGTTTTCTCATGTAGCACGATAAACAATGTATCGTAAAAGCAGTTTTCTGTATTAGAGATAGTAATTATGCCTTGATTTAGAGCAGGGGTTGGCAACGTTTTAGCTGTGGGGTACCAAGTAATCTGCCAATATGATTCAGCGTGCCACTGTAGGACATTATTGAAACAATCCAATTATTGTAATAAAGCATACAGAGACAGAGATAAACTAGAGGTTAATAATATATATATATATATATATATTTGTAGATTTATTATGCATGAATTTTTCGTCGTTTAAAGATATTTTTAGCATAAAAATTAACAGCATAACATTTAAATATTTTTCAACCAAAACTTTAAAAATTTAAGTTGTACATATATTGCATATTTTTAAACATATATTTATTAAAATAAGAAATATGAAACTTAAAGTAAAAGTTTTTCTCTGCCTTATAGCTAAATAAAATTATGAATAAAAATTTTAATTCGAACCTCTTGCTTGCACCCCTCTACTTTCATATCGCAAAATCAGGGGTATAATTTGTGACTTTCAATTTGACACGATTCTGAGCATTTATTTTCAAAACAATTTCTTTGCGAACTCGAAATATTCCTTCATATGATAAAATATTGTTTGCTTAGATATAAAGAACCAAAAACGGAAAGCAGAGTGTATGTAATTTCCTCTCTTCAAACAACTAAATTTTTATGGCAATGACATTCAATAACTTACAAATTAGAAATAAATTTATCTTTAGTTATCTTTCAGATTTTTCGTAATTCCTTAAATGCCCCTAACTGTGAAGATGTTTGTTAAATAAGGTTCAATACAAATTTATCAACTTTCATCTCATCAAAAATTGACAAATTTGAAGAGTAGTGCAGAGTGCCCCTGAGAATTGTTCCATGGGCCATAGCTGGCCGACCCCAGATCTAGATGTTTTAATATAATTGTTGTAGTAAGTGGGAAAACACACTAAATCAAAAAATGAAACCCTTTTGTTCATATCGGTCTATGTGTTATCTAACAGATTATAAAGATTCATAAATCAATGTACATTTGAAAGTATTAAGCGGTTAATAATTCTTATCTGGGATAAATGATTTACCCACTTGGAAATAATTTATTTTCCCAGAATCACACAGAATTTTTATTTTCATGTAAATCTGAAGCATAAAGATAAGTCACAACACGAAATACCATCTCTTCATTACATACGCTGTTACGGATTATATTGGATCTTTTTTTTAAGAAAAAAGCGTTTGTAGATAACATATAGTATTTTTCACTGAGCATAAACTTGCCTTCAAAACCTCAAAGGATTACTAAGAAAGAACAATTATATTTTTATTTATTTATCAACCTTTATCTTATTTTTAAACTTTTTAGTGTTTTTAAACAAAACTACATACATGAAAGTCCCATTTTATAAAGGCATTCATAACAATAAAGTTGTAAGTTAATTGATATGTACCTTAAAGGTGTTATTACTTAGTCATTTTTCGAAATTACACATAAGTGTTGTAGGAAAGTTTCAATCACTCAGAAAGGCACATATGCAATCTTAAAATATTCTTGTTCTTAGAATCACGAATAAATGTGTCGAAAAAAATTCAAGGTGCTATCCTCCTTAAATCAAGAATAAATCTGTAAAAATATAGGTTTTATTTTTTTAATAAAAATATAAAAAAAGCTTAGTATAAGTAAAGAAATAGTATAAGTTAGTATAGTTATTACACGCACACATGCATATGTATATATACATAATTTTAATCTAAATTTTAAATATCGTCACTTCAGTATTGATATTAGAACACACAAAATAGTATTGTACATTTTGTATACTTTATATATACCCTGATAGTATTTTTTTTAAATTTGAATATAACAAAAACTTCCCATGTTTCTCAAAGTACAATACAATGTTATAGATTTAAGAAAAATCCCAAACGAGAAGTAAATATTTAAAATTTAAATGATAAACAAATTACGCAAGACAGGAAGACATTTATTACTTTTAAGAGGTCAGAAAATACGGGCTACCAACAAATAGATAGGCGTTTCCTAACCAATTTGTTAATGTAGTGCTGTACTATAACGAATAATCTAAACTACAAAAGAAAGAGCTCTACATTTTCAGCAGTATTGCTACATCACAAAGACTACTGGTCCGTATATTAACATATTAAAAGAAGCGTTAAAGCTCCCTTGACCAAATAAAATTAAGTAAGTTAATTTTAAATCTAGAGGAAAAAAAATGTTGGCACTTTAAACACTGAAACCTATACAATATATATTTCAGAATACATATTAAATATTTAAAATGCATACAATATATATATATATATATATATATATATATATTTGGGAAACATTTAATTCTGATATAAACAATTCATTTTTGAACCTAAATAACGATAAAGCAATCTCATTTCAAATAGGGTTTTCATCAGCATGTTCTGGTAGCTTATACCTAAAATTGGAAATCTAATTGCTCAATATTTAACAACTCTTACTGCAAATTTTAAATTTCGTAATTATAATCCCATACAATGTGAAATTAATGCATTAGTACAGAATGCCTATTGATTGTATAAGACAAAGAGCACTTTACATAGAATCAATTTTGAATTCATATGCCTTTGAATTCACATTCATCCTTTGAAACTAGAATTTCTGATACAGAATCAAGAATAAGGTTACTCGTAATGGCCTCTCTCGCATTCTTCTGTAAAGGATTTCCAACGCAGCTTTGTTTGTTACCATGGAGATCCGTTCCCTTTTCCAATCTCAGAAAGGGACCCCTAGTGTTTCCTCATTTACCCCCGGAAATGAAAATTATTATTTTAAACGGAATAGCGGCATCTTACGCTAGAAGATGTATGAACCCGCTTGGAAGAGCTCCTTAGGAATCTCTTGAAGCATCGCGCCAGTCGGTTCAGATGGTAGATAATGAGTTTGAAGATGCGTTTTTCAAATCATTCGAGGTTTCAAACAGATTGGTTGTATTGCATTCCTTTGTAACATCTTCTAGAAAGCTGGTACTTTGTCTTCTCTGCAATATACTAAATCATGCTCTGAAGCTTTTAAATGTGACAGGATTAGATGCGAAAGGAGTTTAATAAATATTTTCTGATATTTCTATTGCCTTGATCTTCATTGGAACTATCTTTGAAATTTTGGGCTACTAAAAGAAAATATGTTCAAATAGTTAGCTATACTCTGCAGTTATTGTTTATTTGTTTTTAAAGTGAAAGCCGGTGATGCAAAACTGAAATACATGGAGAAAAAATTTTGACGCTTTTAAGTACAAATTTCATTAATTTGTCTTTGTATATATTTCACTCGGTATTTTTTATTCTGTAAACAGAGTTAATTTAAATATTATATAATTTTTAACTGAATTTTCGCAATTATTAACTTTTTCAAACAGTTTTCATATTACTTTTTTATGTTATAAAATTCGTACAGTAAGTCTGTGAATATTTGATTCAGAAATCAAATAATTATTTTTTTTTCATTTATAAATGTTTTCCAGTATTTGGTTTATTTAAAAAAATAAATAAATAAAATACAAAATTAATTGTACTTATATAAAGAGTTTGAATTCTAATGTTAATATGTAACTGAATTCTCAATGAAAAATTATTTGTTTCAATAACAATAAGGTTAATAGAAGATTTAAAAAAAAATGTTAGAAAACGATGCTGCAGGCTAAAAAAAATAACTTCACTTTTCCTAAATTATTCAATTCAAATATTTAATTAGTTTTGAATTAATAAAATAACAATGTTTATATAATCATCAAAAACACAAATATTCATCACTCTGACAACAATGTAACTTTTTAAGACGTGGTGATAAAAAGTGTATTTCTTGTTTCTATATGTTTTGTTTTTATCAGAAAGGCTTTCTTATTTATTAGGAGATTCTTATTTAACGAAATTTTTATTTTATAACGCCGACTAAGATGTGGATATTAACGTATTTAATGTATGTTTTCTGCAATCAGACACTTATTTCGCATGAAATTGTATTTTATTAATTCATCTGTTGTTACTACATTGGATTTATGGTTTCAGACCAGAAAAATTTATTTCTAGCTTAAGTTGATGCCACAAATCTATATTTAGATAAATCATGGCAACAATTAATAATAACACTAATTTTTAGAGCTATTAGTCTGAATAAATGGTTTGATTAGTTTTCTCAAAACTATTACATTAAAAGTTCATTTATACATTTTTTAGATGTCTTTTTTGTTTCTTTTTCAGACAAGCTTAATAATTAAATTAAATTATTATTGAGATTATGCAATATATATTTGTCTAAATTAAAAGTATTTTAACTGTAATCTAAATTTTAACAGATATATTGTATTTGAACAACTGAACTTTTTATATCGCTTTTCATCTTCTGCTTGATTGTATTTATATAACAATAAAAATCATAATTTTGAAATACGCAGAAAATCCTGAAATTATTTAAGATGGCACAGTATGATTCAATTGACAAAAACCGATCAAAAAATCAAATTTAATTTTTTTAGTCTAAATTATTCTTTATATACTTTTCTATAGTCTCACAAAATTTGAAAGCTTTTAACATAAAAAACGAAGAATTATGATAGATTTTGCATTCGTTTTTATTCACATCCCTATGGCAAATCAAAACTTTAAACTTGCTTATCTCAGAAAGATAAAATAACTAGTTTGTCCTAATTTAAAACCCTAAGATTTTTTTTTTCTGTTGTGCTTAATGCTTTGAATTTGTTTACCTATTGCTAATAGTACATGTAACTAAAGTTGGCATGGATTTTTGAATCAAAGCACTACTTATTTACTTAAGAAAATAATGGAACTCAAAATTTACACATTTCTTAAGGAATTTTCAATAAGCATTCATAAAAAGAAGTATTGAAAGAATACAAATCATGTTATGATAAAACTCATACCAACTTTTGTTATACATAGTTTGACGTACTTCTAAATCAAATTTCATGCGTATACGTAAATTTTTGTAGGGGAGGAGTAGATTTTTAAAATCACTTGACAAATTTTAAGTTTTTTCTTTAAAAAATTAAATGGCTAGCTTTTTATGAAATTTTGAGCACGAAATCTATTTTACACAGTATACACACATAGGCAATAACCAAAAAATTTTGAAAATCCTTAAATTAATTTTTTTTACATAAATCGTACCATATCGGCTTAAAATGAATTAATTTGAATAATTCCGTTGCTACACAATAATAATAATACTAATATAAACCGATAATAATATATAAACATGCCTGCATATTTGATTTGCCTGTGCTTCGAATGCCTAAGTACTATACAATTTTACTCAAATAACCTAAGCGTATATCCATAGTATTACAATAGAATAGTTAAAATGTAATTCTCTCAAAATTACCTTAAAGTTTAAGCTTACACATACACGTTTTAAATTTCAAGTTAATTACCATCATATTCGAATTTCAACTATCACAAAGGCGTGACACATAATTCATTCCATAAGTCGCCGTTCGGTGCATTGTGACGGCCTGAGCGATGCCTTATCCATCTGCAAACGACTCGAATGACTTGTATCAACCAAGCACCGTCCGGTGTGTCAGGTTGACCGAAAGGCCTTAACTTCGGCTATCACCATCACCATAATCATTCCAATCAGCTCTGGCGTATCCACTATATCGATTTACTGTTGGTAGCCAGTGGACCTTGCTGAAATTTCTATGGCCTAAACAACTCAGGGCAATCAACACCCGCGCTTTAATTACTCCGGATCTTGCAGGTTTGTGTGAGGGAACGTGGTTTATTTAGAATTAGAATGTTTGGGATTAAAGTCCATAACGGTGAAACTAGTTAGGGTTGCTTATTAAGCAAGCAACTGTAACAGCTGGGGTTGTTGTGACGTAACGTTAGTGAAATGAAGATCTCTATTTACTGGTAACTTAAGGCGATATATTACTTTTATACATGAATTTTCTATGAAGAAAAGTAAAATAAGAACAGGATATAGTACTATTAAATAATAGTAAGATATTGGGTGTATTGTGGAACAATTAAAGTGTAGTTTACTACAACATGAAGGGTAATTGGTAAAATATTTACAACAAATAATTAACGGCACTCATTTTATTTGTAATAAAAGTACTTCAATTCATAATATTGTACTAACCAAAAGAGGCAATGCCTCTGCATGGACTTATAACAGCGACATAGAGATCAAAAATATTAAAGTCTTCATAATAGCTTGATGTTTGATATAAATTGTTTACAAACAAACGAAGTATTGATAAAAATTTATAAGATACAAAGAAAGCGTTCAAAAAAATTTAAGTACTTTCATAGGTAAAAATAATAGAACATTTAACGAATTGCTGAACGTTGATGAAAAATTCGTTTCTTTAGAATTACTATTCATATGACGTCCTTGTTTAAAAATCAACATTAGTTATTCTACAGCAGGCTTGTCAAACTCATATGATAATACGGACCACAGGGTCTATTTTATATTAAGTTGGGGGCCGCATCTTTTCAATGTTCAAAAAATTATTAAAACACGTTTTTGTAAAATTATTATATTATGCATTTATTAGACTCAATACCGAGCTTAATGCATTTTATATTCTACATACACATTCGTTTCATATTCCATGTTAGGTTTACAATCAAGCTATAAATATTTCACATTTTTTAAAAAGAAAACAAAATAGATATAAAAAATACGGTTTAATATTACTTTTTAGAAAATATTTACCATCATTTTTCCAAAAACAAGTGATTAAAGTTTAGTTGAATATATTGAGCTGATTAAATTTTCATAATTGATGATAAATGTTTATGGGTTAATCTTGACCTTTTTCACATTACTCACACAAATTAGTGCTAACGAACATATTCATTGCACGTAACACAAATATTTTTGGATAGCAGTCTACAGATAAAAAAGTATAATCCCATATATGTTTGCTACAACAAAGAATTTTATTTAATCTCATTAAATTTAAATTGAGTTTTCATCTACAATTTTAATATCGATAGATAGAAGGGCAGTGAAATATGAAATTCTAATTTATAACTTTTAAAATCAGAAAAAGTTTCAATCGAATACCATTTCAAACAATTTAACTTGTCAAGCATATTCTGTAAACTTTAATTTAGGTGATCAATTGATATTGAAGGCTTTCAAAGTGAAACGAATTTCCTTTTTCTATTTGTTTTCACCAAAGTTAGGATTTTGATTTGAAAGCGTTAGTATACTAACGAGTTGTGTTGTAAAAACAGGATTTTGTCTTGAAGCTTAAAATTAAATTAATTAAGATAACTTGTAATATGAACTGAGAAAGCTAGGTATTTTATCCATTATCCATCTTTTAATTCAGCACATTCATAACTTTTTGTTATTAAAAAAATTATTTCTCCCGTCCATCAATTTGAAGAATCGTTTTAACATTTTATGATTCAAAAGTCTTTCAACTTCCTTTTATATGATAGATCGGTGCATTCACATTCTAAATCTTTCAGAAATGGAGAACATTTAGAATAACTAAGTCTGTGAGCTCAAATATAATTTACATTTATGGTGAATACCTTTTTAAAAAAATAGGCATTTAAAACTTTGAAACACACAATACATGTTGATGAGTAATGCAATGAAAATACTACAAATTATGATGCAATTCACATGTCTTTTTTCTTTGCAATGACTTCTTTAGTAATCCCAGTTTTAAATAATAGGTTGTTGACCTAAATGCAGTGGTATGCCAGCATCAAAATCAACGTCGATAACGTTCAGTGTTTGAGAAAAAAATGAAAAATCTAACATAAACTTAGATTAGTTATCATCAACATAAAGTATCAACAATATTTCTTTGGGAAAATATTTTATGACAAGAGGCACTCCCGTATTTCCAGTCAACTGATATTGTACATCCTCTTGGTATGAGTAAGACAAAGGAAATGAGAGTTGTTCCAGGTGTCGCAATAGCCTAGGGAAGTGTTTCTCAAACTGTGGGGCGCCCTCCCTAAGGGGCGTGATAACCTTACAAGGGGGGAGGGGAGCGAGTATATCGAAAAATCGAAAGCAAAAAATTGTTTAACAAATTATTAATTTACTGAAAGTAAGCGTAACAAAAAATACATTCTGACATAATAAAAAAATAAAATGCCCATTTACATTGATATAATACACTTAAAAATATATCAGTATTACACAATGTGTTTCATAATTAAATTTAACAGTACTAAGTTAACAAGTTTAATAATTACCAGTGGCCCTATGCACATGCCATAAAATTATATATGAAATTTAATACTTATCTTGATAATTTATATGGTTTATAATTAAAACCGTATTGAGTGCAGCTTTAGAGTCAAAGTATATTATTATTGCTTTTAATACATTGCTATTGTATAAGGGGGGGAGACTAAAATTACGAATAATAATTGGGTCGCGAATACTGAAAGTTTGAGAAACAATGGCCTAGGACCAGCACAAATCATAACAGGGGCCCAATCAGTTGCAAGACAGACCAATTTTGGTGTGACATATACTTCTTCAAAACTTTCATAACTCCTTCAAAAATATCAGCTACAATGGTTGTATTAAGCAAACGAATGGTTTCTAAGAGCACTTCACTTATTTTTGAATTATTAGTGCAACTGTGAATAAAAACGGAGGGCTAAGCATTATTTCGAATATTTGGACTTTCTTCATTTGCAATAGCGAATAAGTGTTACTTAACGTCGCATTTGGAAACAATACGAGTACTTTTCGTGACTGACCTTGGAACTTTGAACTACAGTCAAGTGACGAGGACCTCTCTGAGCTGAACCCCTTTCCAAACTACTACACCACGTAAACAGGAGGACTTTGAACCAAGATAGATTTAACGTGCAGCAGCTTTTCTACACGGAGTCTTCAGTGGCATGACAACTCAAATCGGTTAATCGACAACATAGACCACGAGTTCATGATCTTAACAACTAGGCTATCATGGCCTTCAATTGGAATAGATGTTGGAATTTATGTCTCAATTGGCTTGATATGTTGATATTGTTGAATTATGCATGCTTCTAAAATTCTCGGCTGTTTTATTAATTCTGCTAACTTCAGTATTCCGACTTAAATTTGCCCTTAATTTGCACTGAAGTTTGAATATATTTTTATTAAATACATTTTTAGTTTAAAATGAAAAAAACAAAACAAAGTTCACTTTTGCTTGCAAATGATTAAGCAAAACACACACTCTATCTAGATCACCTTATATATATATATATATATATATATATATATATATATATATATATATATAAACTTAAAAAAGAAACACCTATGCTGGTCTCCGAAGTCACTCTGTTCTCCAAAGAAAGACGGAGAAAAAGAATAAATGTCACACAGACAGAATGAATCTTGGTTCCACTTCTGTGAATAATATACATAAATACATATAAAAATTTAATATCAATTAAGTTATTATAGTAAATTAATTTAATTTTAATAAATATGAAAATTACTCTTTTCATTTAAATCTTATTTTTACAATCAAATATGACTTCTTTTAAAATAAAAAGAGGCAATTAATTTTTTTTAAATAACTGATATCAAATCAACTTCAAAATAAAAAAAAATAATGTTTACAAGTTTTTAAAAATTCTTGGCGGACCACACGTGTTTTGAATGCTTGATCTACAGTTAGAAATGAAAAACACGAAATATATCCGATAGTGTGATAAATGTGATTGTGATTCAACACAGAGAGGGACTTATTCAAGAAATGTTTAACGCAAATAGAATTGATCACAGAGAACTGTGGGTAAAATTTTAGCAGATAGCCTTCAAACACAAAATTTAAAAAATAATTGTTTAAATAGAGGCTGTGAGCAATTATCACAAGGGAGCGGGATCAAGGGAGATGCCACTAAATGTTAACTATTCACAACGTTGGTGTTTTTGAATAAATTGTATTATTTTTCGCGTATTAGAATCGTATTTTTACCCATTGCCTTAATGATTTCTTTTTAATTTTTATGAAAAATTATCTATAAAACTATAAAAAAATATACTAATGTTTTGAAGATAAGCTCATTTACAATGTAAATGGAAAATTATACTACTATTTAAAACTCTCAAACATTCATTTCTATTTTAACAAATGTAAATACCAAACTACATACTGATTTATTTTCCTATATTCTAATGTTTTGAATTAATGTTGCGCATATTTATTTAAATATCTGTATTATAAATATATAAAATCATCTTATTCATTTCAATGAATATAATTTTACTGTGATGTTTGCAATAAATATGGAATAATTTATTTTCCTTCAGTTAATATAATTCTGCTCTAACGTTAACTATAAATATACAACAGTTTTATTTGTTACGACTAATACAAAAGTATTTCAAATGAATAAATATATAGATTGTATTCATATAGAAGTTAAGTTTTATTAATGATGAAGCTATTGAACAATATAAGATTTGGATCAAAGACAATCTATTAATTATAATTATTCAATTTTTCCAGAGAATATTTCTATTATTTTGATTTCTTCATTTAAGTTTATCATGCTCTGTTTTAAGTTTTAAGATAAATAAAAATTACGTTAGCATGATAAGGTATTTTTGATAAAAATTTAAAGAGTTGAAACATGTTTATATCATCAAATTCAGCACTTCTTTTAAAATTAAACACACAAAAATTTCTTAAATTAATTTAAAAGCATGATTTATACTAATGTATTGTTCAATATAGGCCTAACCTACTTATTTGATTTTTCTATGACAAAAATCCTATAAAAGAAAAATTGAATTTTTAATAAATATATAATGAAATCAATATACAATTGCTGCTATTGCTGTGGTAGTTATTTTTCACTACCTTCAGATGTGAAAAACTTATAAAAGAAGGTTTAATATATTTCTTTAAATCTATCGAATCTTGTATCGAATGTGTTTTCATTCGTCATATTATTATTGCATATTAAATTGAGTTACATAATATAAGCGTGCACATCAACAATAATTTCATAATTTTTAGTATAAAAAATTTTAAGCGTTAATGTACACGCACGTGTTTTATTATATATATATTTCGGATTTTTAATTAAATATTAGATAAATAAGTAAAATTAAACTGCATGAAAATTTATTATTATATTGCAAATAGCATAGTTTTAAAATATTCCCTTCACTATAACTTCAGGTTGAAAATTGTTATTCAAATATTAGTATACGAGGGCGGTTCCAGAAGTACCCGATTTCACAAAGAAAGCACAAACATTTTCGAAAAAAAATATTTATTTTTTAACATAATCTCATTTCAGCTCTATACACTTTTCCTAGCGATGTTCAATAACTTCGATACGTTTTTCATTATAAGAACTGTTTTGTGCTCCTCAAAGTAGCCGTTAACTGCCGACATCACTTCTTCATCGTTGGAAAATCTTTGACCGCTCAGTCATTTTTTTCAAGTTCGAGGATAGAAAGTAATCCGACGGAGAAAAATCTGGTGAATACGGAGCATGATGTAGCAATTCAAACTTTAATTCATTAATTTTGGCCATTCCAATAACGGATTTGTGAGCAGGTGCTTTGTCTTGATTAAACAACACTTTCTTCTTAACCAAATGCGGCCGTGTTTGCTTGATTTCCTCGTTCAAACGTTGCAATAAGTTCTCGTCATACTCACCGTCGATAGTTTTCCTTTTTAAAGATACTCCATAAAAATTACTCCACGCGCATCCCAAAATACCGACGCCATGACGTACCTTTCAGATAGAACGGTCTACGCCTTCTTTGGAGAGCTGATTCTCTCTTTTCAGTCTGTAGTTTTTATTGTTGTTTTGAACCATGTTTTATCCATGGTTATAAAACTGAGCAAAATTTCTTTGTTGCTGGTAGACCTCGCTGAATACTCAATCGAAACATCTTCACGACACTGTTTCTACTCGAGTGTGAGCAAACGTGGCACGCATCTTACACACAGCTTTCTAATGTCCAGATTTTACAAATAATATGCAATGTACCACACTTTTTGACATGCCTACTATGTCTGCTATCTCACGCACTTTTAATCGCCAATCATCCATTACCGCTTTGAAAATTCGTCACCATTTGTGAAGTTGTAACCTCATTTCATCTACCCACTGCGATGCACCCTTTGGCAGCTCATACGATCTCGTTTAAACTCTTCTACACAATGTTTTACTATTTTAAACGAAGGAGCAGACGACTCAGAATAGAATATAGTTCAACTTTGGTTGGGAGAAGGACTTCCAAATAAAAGTATTGTATCACATAAAGATGACCAATTTTCTCCATTTCACAAATTCACTGAAAACTTTCACTATTGATGGCTGCCAAACAAATACTAATCAACGTGGTGTCTTCAAACTTGAAACATATGCTTCGTAGAATACATACTTTCTAATACAGTGATATTTTTCAAAAAACTACCGCCACCTCTTGGTCATGCTGGGTACTTATGAGACCACTTTTGTATATTAATAATTATAAAAGGCACTTTGCTTATATTAAATATAACACTGCATAAATGTATTTACACATTTTACAGAATGAAATAATATAAAAACATTTTTATGCAGCTCTTCAGAATTCAACTAAGATTTCAATTCTGGAATTATGAAACTTATTTGACGTTAAGACCAAATTGACTGTTAATATAATTTATTGAAAAAAAGAGAAAATTAATTTGTTCTATGACTAGTTACAAATTTAATACAACTTAGAATAAATTCCGTTTATGATGCATTTCCAATATTTTTTTTTAAATAACTTTCTCAATTTGATTTGAAACCATGTATATAAAGGTAAAAATAATTAATTCAATTTTTTTAAAAAAAATAAAAGAGATTTATGGTATCTATAGCTTTAAACCATATATCGTTTAAGGCTACAAAAGATTTTCTTAAAAATAATACAAAGATGACAGATTTAATCCATACAGAAACATAAATTTCACTTATCTAATTTAAAGATCTATAGATTATCATAATAAAGAATGTTGACAACATCTTAAATAAATTAGCCTTTGTATTAATTTAAATTCGGTTACCATCAATCACTGAAGTTCATTAAGAGAATTATCTGATTTTTAGTAAAAAATATTGGTGAATTAAAGTCGGTTGTTATATATTAAGATGGATTACATTCTGGCAACTTGCCAAACTTTGGATAGTAATTTAATGCAAATAGTTCAAAAGGAAGATACTTTTTTATGTAGACAAACTTTTATAAAACGTAAGAGTAACGATTTAATGACAGCAATTTTAAAATTACAAAAGAAAACTTGAAATAAAATTATTTACAATGGTATATGCTAATAAAAAAGTTATATTCCCACTTCATATATTACAAAGTAAAACATAAAAAATATTAAATTGATGATTTCACAGTTGAAAAAAGGTGAGTTAAGGGAATTGCACTACAGTTGAAATCGAATATAATTAATAAATTTCAGTTAATGTTATTCTCTTAATATCTTACACATATTTATCAGATATATTTTATGTTTCTGAGCATTACACGTAATTCTTCCTGTTAAGTGGTGTATATGAGCTGTTAAGTTTTATATTTGTATCTATTATTTAATATTGTACATTTATTCAGCCCTACACACATTAAAAACGAAGAAAAATATACACACATATATATATATATATCTATATATATATATACATATATATAGTTTGAATTATGAAATAAAGGCAAGTTCCTACGATATTTTCGAATATTTATAGGATGCTGTTCTAATCACAGAAATTATAAGCAAGTTGCAACAGGATTCAGTGATTTATTTAAAAAAATTAAAACTTGTAACCATAAATATTTTAATGTAGCAATTTTTTGTTTATTTCTAAGTATATATTATTAATTATGATAATGTTAGTTAAGGCTATAAAAATACACTCTGTAACGTAAAAAGAGACAATTTAAGAAGGAAATTTCTTATCATTCAAGCGTTTGTGAACAGTCCCCTTTTCGTTTTTAATTACTGCGGTAGTATGTGGTTTATTTACTGCAACTAGTATGATTTCTTTAAGATTTTTTTCATATATTTGATTTACATATTTTAAATATTTATACCTTAATTCTCATATATTTCATGCATCTGTATGCAATCTTTTGTAATTCAGGAGTTTTGAAAATATGTGGATGTATTCTTATGTATTCACGTAACATTCAAATTAATACGGAATATTATTTCCTCTAAACTCACAATAATTGGGGAAGAAAAAGCTCATTTTGAAAGACTATTACATTTCAGTGAACTCGTATCAATTATATTAACTTTTTCATTATAGAATTTTTAGTATAGATTCTATCAAATGTTTTTATTTTTATATAAATGTTTTTATAATAATATTCAAAAAATATGAATTTATTTCTTTTCTTGTAGTTTTTCAATATCGGCACTGACTAAAAAACAGTAGCAGTTCTTCCGAAAAACAATGAGTTTGAAAAACAGTCCCTTTCCAAACACTGTCATTACAGTTCCCAACCTTAGAACAGTGAAATCAATACATTTCCTCGTATCAATTTTCCCAAGGCAGGCATCAACCGATTCTTTTTCGTGAAGCAAAAATCAAAACACTGGTGACAAAATATTCAAAAATACCACGCACTTCCGACTTTGAGCTAACAACTTTGAAAAGAAAATAAACTCTATCTGAAAAATAGAAGGTGCGTTATGGAAAAAAAACACAGGCTTCTAGTACGTAGGGTATTTTATTTATTTATTTATTTCTACTTCTTTTTACTGTTTGTAAACGTCTTAACAAGAGAAAAACAAACAACTCAGACGAAAGCCTGTCGCAGTTGAGGTTATTTGTGGGAATTCAACCATCTCAGGCATAAAAAGTACAATGAGAATTTTGTTACTTTTCCGTTTATTTTGGTTCATTGTTGCATCGACCATTGCTTTAATACGTTTTATCGACATTTTTGTAAAGGTAAGATGAGGTTTTTTCGTCAAATTTTTTTCCCTTCCTATTTATTCGTAGCTTAATCTTTTGTTTGTGTTTTTCATTTTAATCGGGTGAGGTGGAATTTAAAGATTGAAAATACGCTTCTTAGAAGAAGAAAGGAAGCACTGAAGAAAATGACGTTCTTAGATTACTTTCATTCTTCGCTTCGCTGGTTCTGAGATCTTAATGGAAATTCGAAATACGAAACTCTGCAGTATTAAGTACTTGAAAGTTGCAAATAGATTGTGTTTATCCTCTTCTTTAAGATAATGTAATGTTTTTTTCGCTACTTAATTTACAAAATTTTAATGCCTTCGAAGGAAAAAAGTGCTGGTTTCAATACCTTTCATAAAAATGTATACCATTATGCTCTTTTCTCATGAAATATGTTTTTTAGAGTATCCAAAAGAAATCTTGAGAGTTTGTTGGAGGTGTTTAGTTATTGTCGCTATCATGGGCTAAATATTTTATAGGAAAAATGTATAAATATATACATACGGGGAGTGGATATGCATACATGTAAGAAAAACAATCAATATATATATATATGAAAGAAATTTGTATTATATATCAAACACAAGAAATAATAGATAATGAACACAACAAGAAATAACGTAATAAAAATATAAAAGCTAAACATGAAGATCAAAATTCTAGTGTTTATGTTTATTATTAGTGTTATGTTTTATGCATAAAATTTTATACATAAAATTTACAATAGTGTTGATATATATCTATCAAGACTATTGTGAATTTTATGTATAAAGTTTTTCTTTTATTTCCACACTCTTATTACTAATTATAGTTTGAGCTTGAAATTTTTCTTAAGATACGGAGTGCATGTTTACATATGAAATACATAAAATTTTAAAACCAAAGTTTTCTGCATTTTAATGTATTTGAGAATATTATAATCAAGTACCTCGTACTTCCATTATTCTAATGTTTTACAAAATTAAACTTCAACTCGTAAATTTCATATTTTAAGAATCGGGGGAAAGAAAGGAAAAATATTTTAATAAATATAAAACTATGCATGGGAACAAAGCCATGAATTTTGTAACTAGAATATTTTTTTTATCAAATGTCATCAAAAAGACTAAAACAGCTCTTTCATAATCAACATCAGCAATAGGATATTTTTAGATATTTTTATTGTGTTTTACATTTCACATGCATATTCAAAGAAATACAATATGTCATTTAATGAACAAAACCTATATAAATTAATCAAGTTTTTTATTCATATTGTAACGCAAATTATCTTTTTTTTTTTCTTTTTCATCTAAATAATTGTAAACAATAAATGGAAACAATTCACATCTTAAAATTTTTAAAATTATTGTACTCATTCGAATTTCAATCATTACTATAACTGGAAAGGAAAAGCATTAGTTACAGAAACTGATTTTAACCCCACGAAATAGTCCTTACCTCGCTGCATTCATAAATCCCGAAGTATTCATTTAGAAAAATTCAAGTATTTCTCTACTTTAGACCTTTGATATTTATATTTATAGATTGATTAAAATACCTTTTTATTTATTCGAAAATATTCCTAACATTACTCTGTTTATTTTCTACTAGTGGCAACATCAAGTCCAGAAAGAAGAGGTCCTTTCTTCATGGTTGAACCAGATTCTAAAGTTGAATTTATGAATTCGAGTGGAGCTGCAATTGCTTGTTCCAGTCAGGGTAATCCCACTCCTCAAATCACTTGGATCAAGAAGGATGGGACAACGGTTTCTGACGTCACAGGGCTGAGACATGTTCGACCTGATGGAACACTAGTATTCCAACCGTTTAGAGCTGAGGAATATAGACAAGATGTCCACTCAGCTATTTATCGTTGTGTCGCAAGAAATGTAGTTGGAGCCATTGCCAGCAAGGACGTGAGTGTTAGAGCCGGTAAGTGAAATAGTAATTTTAATATTATCACTTCTTTTTAATCACCATCGTAACATGCCATGATATAGGTTATAGTTGAAGAGATGGATGACTGTAATGTCCTGGATATCTTTTAAGGATATTTTTTACTTAATTAATTGTGTAATTGGTATTTAAACACACATTTAGGCTTTTAAAATTACTTTCAATTTCAAATAAATTATGAAGAAAACCCTAAATACTGAATAAAAACAAGAAATCTGTTCAACAATCAGGAAAAAAAATATTGTACAAATAAATTTCAATCGTATCAATACCTATGATTTGATTTTGAGTTCGATAAACATAAACTATTTATATTATGCTCTTAACTGCGCAATGATGAAGCTAGGAATTATGTATAAGTTATTACATATGTGTGTTAGTTTTGTTGATTTAATGAAAACGATTCAAATTCTATAAATTTATTAATTGTTCTTTGATATATTTTAATTATCGGCTATACTGTATTTTAATTATCTTAACCTGTTGCATACATTACATAATAAATATTTTTTCATCAAACTTCTAGATTTCTAAACATAAATTATTTACGCACGCATTCAATTTTACTACTTAAATAATGCACGTAATTGTTTTCTTAAAGTATTCGTATTTTGATATATCTATTATTTCATTTACAATCCACTTATGAAAAGATTTTTAATTTTTTTAATTATATTTTTAGAGTTGTTTTTGTTGGCGTGTCCATGATGTGCAGATTGATTTTAGAGTTGTTATGTATAACTTCTGACATATGGTAGTCGAAAGAGTTACAAAATTTCTGATGAAAATAAGGAATGATAATCCTAAGCCGTTCTTTTTTCTTTCTGAAAGATTTTTAATTTAGAAATTTAAAACACTAGTATATTATATCGCAGCTTTCAAAAACATTTACCCCAATAAAAAGCTATTACATAATTAAAAAACGGTTTTTCTTTTAAAATTAATTTTTTAATTATGTTCAAATTATGCAGCAAAAATGAAAAAAATCAAATAACTTTGTATCAACATAGCAATTACATAACAATATAATCATAATTGCTTCTGGAGAGAAATAAATAATAAGATTTTCCTGTTTTGCCGTCAAATGAAGTTTTGGTTGCTCCAGTTTAATGTTGTTATTAATATTCACTTTTCTATTTATTACGTTGTTAACGAGAATAAATTCATTCCACGTATTTATTAACCGCTGCTTTGGGAACCGTCTACTTTCTCTAATCATATCTTACTGTCAGAATTGTTGCAAATTATGACTTACTGTTTACTCACGGAAAGTAGAATCCCTAGTGATTTTGAATTCCATCCAAATTTCGTTTTAAAAGCGCTAACTTCTTTTCGAATGAATAATAATTTGTGTAACTTTAATTATCATCTCGAGCTTATAGACTAAGTGCGAAGAGAAAATATTTCAGTAACGTTGAAATACTTTTTTATTAAGGAATTAATTTTCTAAGGAATAAGTCCCAGGTTTTGAGCTCTAATTGGTTCTATGAAGAAAGGAGATATTCTTGAAAAGCTCGCAGTTATGCAATAGACAATTTTACAAAATTAATGAAGGGTCAAATTATAGAAAGAAGACTACACCGTAAGTCATTTATAATTCGCAGCATGGAGTGTATATCATCGCTAATTTTAATTATTTCTGAAAGGTGTTACATAATATCTATTCATCACTTAAAAGACAAGCAATTAGGTAAAGGGTTTATCATAATTCGAAACTTTTGCCAGAACAAAACCAAAATTCTTCCTTTTCTTCACATGGTTTCCATATGTTTGTATTTTCATTCATACACAAAATATTAGATTTCTAAAATATAAATACGAGGCAAGGTGTAATATATTTTAAGATTAAACAAACATTCCATTAGTCATGGTATAATATAATTTGCAAATAAATGTATCAATATTAGTTTAAAGTATGTATTTATTAGAAAATAATGAAGTTAATTTCTTTAAAACATTTACTTTAGTTTTCTAAATATCTTTAAAAACGGGGGGTTTTCATAATTAACTTATAGATGTCTTTTATACATATGTATTTTTCTAAATTTTTAATATTATCAAGTTATAACAAAAAGATAAACGGTAATGTAAGATAAGGTACTCAGTTTACGCAATTTTTAAAGTATGTGTAAAAAGATTGTATTTCTTACAGCAATAAGTGAATAAGATTTAAAGTAATAGCTCACTCAATGTCTTCAAAATATTAAAAAAAAAGTTAAAATTTGTGCATTCACGTTTTTCTGAGTTTTTAAATATCGCATATATTAGGCAACCCATACTTAATGAGTTGTACTTTACCTGAGGAAGTTTATTGAGCCAAAGAAGTCGGAAATTATAAGTAAGACGGAAACATAAGATAAAAAAAACAATAACTAAGGCTTGAATTTATTGTAGAAAATGATATTTTAGTAAGCCTAAATAAATGAATTTTTAATGTGATACTTATAAAATTCATTTTCCTGTTATACTAAATACATTACATGTTAGAATAAACTTGCATTAAATTCATCTTTTATAAATCTACAATGCACTAACAGTAAAACGAGGAAAAAATAAAAATGACGCTTTTTATATATACTACGCAAAACAGATTTAATTAGTACTAAAAAACTTTTCTAAAGTTTATTCTAGTCTTATATAAATCCATGTATTCACATTTTGTATGAAATTTGTTGCATACACTTTTTTCTTTTATCTTTCTTTCAAAAACATTTATGCATGACTAAATATAAACAAAAATGTCATTATGGAAATAAATATGGTCACTAACTATAAAAACGCAGAATTTCCATAATAACTGCAAACCGGCAGATTTTCTCCAGTAACTACATTATCTTAGAATAACGATAATTGTTATATTTAAGAATAATTAACTACTAAAAATGTTGAGCATAATATTATTTGAATAAATAAGTATATTATTCTTTATATACAACTTTCTCTTTTATTTACTTTAATAAGTATATATATATATATATATATATATATATATATATATAGTTAAAAATATTTGAAAGTATATAAACGCATGTATTCATGAAGATATAATCAATATAATTAAAACACTGCTCGAAAACAAATATTTAAAAGATCTTGTTTCTAAAAGCCATTCCATCTAATTTTAAATAGAAAACCTAGGGAAGCATCTAATATCGGTATATAAGCTCCTTAAAACAATGCCAAAATGCTTTCCAAATTGGCTGGCGTAAATATGTATTGCTTCTAGTTTTGTACTCATTCTCAAGCCTTGTGTTTTATAAGTACCTCTAAAACAACCATCAAGTATTCTTTTTTAGAATTCTCTATCAACATCGGGCACCACAATCAGCACTCAACGCTACGTAATTTCTTTACTTTGAAAAAGAAGTGAACTTCTAAAACTCTGTCTTATGCTCGTGTTAGCCAGGTCGGGTATGAGGTACAAAATGAGTTTGTTACACGTAAAATTGAGTTTTCTAGATTTTTCTTTGCTACTCCGAGAGACGGCATTCTCCTTTGCCGTTAACGGAGATGCCGACGTGACTTCATTCCAAATTAACTTCAAGAACCACGTGCCCCGAAATTTATATGGGATTTTGATGGCGCTGTGAGCAAATGGCCTGTGATATGTTTTGTTGCCAGAGAATTGAAATGCGTTTGTAGAGGTTAATATCCCATTAGTGTGAACCTTTCTTTTCATTCCCTGTTTTCTTTTTCTTCTGCCGTGTGAGAAAATGAGGAAAAAATAAGTAAAATGAAATCTCCTTGTGTTTCATAGCATTCAAATAAAGTATTAAAAAAACGCTTAAAATAATTTTTTATGGGTGGATTAAATTATTTTAGTTACAGAATGCGTTGACTAGAGTTTTGAAATATTTATTCAGTGATATAAACAGTAGTATTCATGCATTATTTTCAATTCATACGCTTGTGCAAATTTAAACTAAATATTTAATTATTTCCTTTTGTTGGTTATTCTCTTTCACTCAAAAACTCATATGTAATAGAAATAAAAATTGAGTAATTACTTGATAAAATGGATGTACATAAATTTACAAACTTTGTTTTGCATGTGTTATGTTTTCATTTTCATAATTATATTTCTGTTTTTATTTTATTATAAAATAACTGCATTCAGAGAAACTAGATACTATAGATATTACCCCTCCCCCTCCCTAATATCAAAAGGCCTATTTCCAAAAAAATTATTTCTTCCTGCTTAAATACTAAGTACAATAATGTTAGTTCTAAATTTTTTGTGAAATGTTTCCAAAAATCTATTTTTTAAATAGTATAAAGATACATCATACCCTCAGAATCGGAAAGCAATGCTTAGGAGCTGTAAAATATTTTTAGGTAAATGGAACAGTGTTCTTATCTCCTATTCCTTATTAAAGTATGAAAGTCTTTTAAATATGTTCATGTATTTTTAATATATTGAGTTTATTTATTAATTATTTACTAATTAAAAACTTATGAATAATTTATAAGTTCAAACTATATCCATTGATTACTAAAAGAAATATTCTTATGCATTGTTTTATACTGTATACAGTGGTATTACTGTAGAGAGCTGATCATTTGAATTTGTAGTATATACCGTTTGATTATTTTGCACAATTAAAATTATATCTTTCTAAAAATAACTGTCTAAAATGTAGTTTTACTTACGATTGATACTGTAATTTAAAAAAAAAATTCTAAAATTCCCTTTAGTTTAAAAATTCATAAATGCATTTTTTCCATCATTTACTAGAAATTCTACAAATAAATAATTCAGATTAAAATGTTCACATTTTTTTATTTTTTAATATAGGTTTCTATGCAATATTAAAAACTTGTTTTCTTGTAATTAAATATAAAAAAAATCTAGGAGTGATATGATATTTCCACTTTCCTGAAATTGATGCAACACATTTTTTTAATCGCACAAAATTTGGACATATCAATGACTTGCCATATCAAACAGGTGTAAGAGGTAAACTATTTTTTTTTAATTGTGAAATGCTTGTATTGTTTTTATATCGTATTTTCGTCAATATATGACTTTATGAACCAAGGATATCTGAAATACTTTATTAAAGATACATTAATTTTGCCTGTTACCAATAGTACATTTACACCTACTTGCTTCTTGAATAGTAGATGAAGAATACCATAATGTGCGACCAAACAGGAAAAAAATAACATATCAATCGAAATTTGAAACTTTATTTGTGACAAGACAGCAAAATTTATATTTTACCGTTGCAATTTTCCCCTGATGCTTAAAATCTCAATATCAATAAACTTTATCTTAATATTTAACCATTGTTTGAACTCAGCTCAGATCAACATTTTTATGAGCTTTGTTTTTCCAAAGTTTTCATTTTTATTGATGCTTGCATCTCAAATACTAATTTTTTTAGAAATTTTCTAGATGCTTCTACACAAAATGCTATCATTTTCCAAGAGTAACATTTTCCAAAGTAATGAATAAAAAACTCAATGCTTCATTTGAATTCCAGAAATAATAAATTATTTTATTTCATTCATATAATCCTTTTTGCAATACATTTATTTTAAATAGTCTCAAAACTTATCAAACAAACCTCCCAAATCGCATTTAATAATTTTCAGACCGTGTATATAACAAAGTGAAAGTTACATTACACGAAAAAACGTTATTAAATTTTCGTATAAATTAGTCCAGTTTTCGCCGACTGAACAAATAGGCATATTTTAAAAATTATTTAATACCAATGCCATGAAGTTAGCTTAACTGTATATTATGTGTTTTGTTTTCTAATTTGAATTGAAAAAGTAAACGCAAATAAACATACTCAAATTATGCAAAGTGGGTTGATTTTAAACCACAGTCAAGTGAAAAAGACGACACTTGAGCAGAAGTCCCTTCTCCAAACTTCCACTGTACACCAGCGGGAGGACAGATTTTTAATGCATCAGCCTCTACTTTGAGGGTCTTCGGTGACTTTAGGTATCGAGTCCGTGCGTCGAAAGACCTAGAGCTCACAGAAATGACCACTCGGGAATGACCACAAATGCATTGGCAAAATATTAAGTATACTTGCCCTAACTAATCTTCCGATTGTAAAGTGAGAATAGCATTTGAATTTTTTAAAAAAAAACAACGGATTAAACTGATAATATTGTAGTTTATTTCAACTAGATAACATTTTTTTATAAATAAAGTACTTGAAAGTATTCTATATATAATATAAGAAAGGAACGATTATTTAATCTAATTAGAGCCTACTCAACCTATTTGCTATTTTAAGGCATCCAAATAGGTTCCGTGAACAATTTTTTTAAAATTGATTTTCAGATGAACTTTATTCTTTCAAAAACATAAATAAGATTAACGAGTCACATTTAGTAAACAAAGAGTATGTATTGCCTATTTCTATGAAAAATATTATTTTTATAAAATGTAAGCAAAATTTTCAATGTTAAGGAAAAGTACATTAGTAAAAATGCGTTGGACATAATGTAATTTTAATTTTATTTATAACCTTCTTGATCCATCTGAAATGTCACAAACCACAGGATGCAAAATTTTAAGAAATTAATGTTTCATAAGAGCATTCAATTTTGATGTTAACAATTTTTCGTAAAAATTATTTTATGGTCTAAGATAGAAGTGACTGTAAAATAGGAGCAATCGTAACTATCATAAAACCTGTGTTTCGTTATACTTCAGAAGGGCTTAATTCATAAATGCTACTAATTTCCTTGATTTTTATTTTATTGTTTTGGAGGCACCTCATTTTCCACGCACAAATTATCCTGACAATTTCATTCTTCAAAAAACACATTTAAAAATATTTTTAAAAGTTAGATAAATTAAATATTATATAAAAAATTAACTTAAGGCTCCCCAGTTTTGTGTGGTGTTCCTTCAGCTTATATTTATTTTTTCCTAAGGATCCTAACACCTGAAAAACACCTTTTTCAATCTAGTCGGATACCTTGATTATATCTATAAATTCACTCAAAAACAAACAGAATTTCATCCAACATTACATCTTAAAATCCTCTTTTCAAGTAAATTCAAAAAAACATCAGTCTTCACTCCCCCGAGCTTATTGGTTCCCTTCAGAAGTCCATTGAATAAAACAAATACGCCTATTCGCTAGTAACTACCTTCCAAAGAACCACACTTTATCTTGCCTTGTCGTTTGACCTACCCCGGCCCTGCATCGGAAGCAAAAGAAATTCGGCGTCAAATAAAAGTAGAGGATGGACGAGGAGGTTTGAGGAAACAAAATAAGAAAAAGTTCCACCTACAGCTCAAAACAAATAAGGAGTCTTCAGACAATTCCGAAACGTAGACAGCCAGTTTACAAACGTAATGTTAGACGAAAAGAGGCAGAATGGTTAGTTTGTTCTACAGGGTTTGAAGGCACATTTAAGTTCTGTCTACTCCTCTCACCATTCAAGGTTTACGTGATTCTCTGTTTTTATGCGTTTTTCACCGAAAACGTTTGTGACATAGTGGATTGGTACGGAGTCAAGTCACGTACAAGCTTCACGTTGAAACTGCTAGGAGCTATTGAATTCTAGGATGTAGCTTCCAGCTAGTACTATTGGTTTCCTTCCTTTTCCTTCTATCTTGTTGAGACCTTTTTTTTCCTATCTCTTTCCATTCCTCTTTTCTGATGGATAAAAGAAATGAAAAAAATACGATCCGAACATTTGCGAGATATTGGTATTTTGGATACCTATTGTGAAATGACATTTTAAGCTGCATTTGATTTTACGTTTGTTGATTTTTTTGTGTGTATCTACAAACAGAACCGCTCCGTGAATGGAATTTCTTCTTATTTATGCATTTCTATAAAACTGTGGCTCTGAGATACTGCTATTTCATGGTTTGAAAGTTGAGTAAACAAATATAGGTATGTTGTAAGCTGAAACTTATTCCTAAAATGAAAAAAGAAATTTGAAATGGAATGTGTATTGACTATGCATTGTTTGTTAAAAAATGTAATGTTTTACTTGAAAGGATTTTCAATAAAATTTTCTTGATTCTTGCTTACTTCCTGTTTTAGCACTTGTTTCAATATATTAAAACATTTAAGGGAGTATTAATATTCTATCAATAAATGTTTACACATAAAAATGTGTGACGTTTCTATGGTTTCGAATATTTTACAATCTAGTATTAGTTGAAATAATAATAATATATATATATATATAAGAAAAATTCCACTGATTCCCAAATATTTTAATTCTTCATTCAATTATTTAATAATCCTTAAATTAACCACATGTTTTTTATTTAAAAAAATTATAACTGAGCAATGCAAGATACCCATATGGCTATATTCCTCGCAAAATTCACAAGAAGAAATAAAATTCTTAAAGGGTACATTTCTTAATATTTCTTCTATCATATATATATATATATATATATATATATATATATATATATATGTGTGTGTGTGTGTGTGTGTGTGTGTGTGTATGTGTGTGTGCTTCGTTTGAATTCTCGGAGAAAAGATAAGTATATTGAAACTGATTGTATACTGAAACTGAAGTCGCTAAAATCTTTAAAACTATTAAAATTATCAGAAACCATTAAATATTATAAATGTACACATCATTTGAGAATTTAAAATTTTAAAAATAATGTACTATTTCTTACTCACAGCACATAGACTCAAATCATATATTTCAAACATTTCTACATTGTTTTTACCTCTGTCATTCAAAAAGACAGTAAAATCTAGGACTCTCTAACAAACTTCAATAACGCAATCTTAAAACTTACTTTCCTGCTTATTTACCGGGTGGATATAATTAAAGTTACACTATTCAGAGGCCTGTAGGTGGAACCTTTTCAGCTTATCGGATATTAATGACACATAGAATGCATGCTATATGAACCATGAAGAAAATATTTCTGCAATAAAAATTGTGTAGATATCTAAACCACCAGGTAGCTTTTGTAGAATATTCCATATGCAAATCCCTTATACCTCTATATTAACTTGTAGTCATAGCTAGAGAATCATTTAGCTTGCGTTTGTCATCACTAATCATGCCCTTTTAAAAAAAAGTTTGACCTTTACTGGTAAAACTGTTTTATCAGAACGGCAGCAACTACTTACTGCCCTGCGGTAATACCGTCGTTAAAAGCAGTAATCCGCAACCTACCAGTGCACGGGCCGGTACCGGTCCGTGGATCAAATGGTACCGGGCCGCCTAAAGAACATTAAACTATTGCCCTTTTATTTAAAGTGGTGCATTTCTCTCAGATTTCTCAACGTATCCCACCCTCAACAAGCCGCAGTAAAATTATCAAACGTTGACCGGTCCGCAGCGATAAAAAGGTTGCGAAGCACTGGTTTAAAGAATCTGTGAAAAGACCCCATATCGAGGTTTGGTTTGAGATTAATTATGAAATTTGAGGAAACTGGAGATTTCGATGTGTAGCCCAGAAGATGACTGAAACTGGTTAGGTCTAACACTATCGAAGAAGTCTCATTTGATGTGGTTTTAAAACAGTTTACAATTCTATCAATTTTTCAACAAATGGTCGATTAGTCTCACGCGAGTTGGAGATTTCGCGGTAGACTGTACCAAAAAATCTGCTATACATTTTAAAATGGTATCTGCATAAGATCCCCTCGATGCAAACGCTGAAACCTCAAGACCACAAAACATGCCTTGAATTTGCTTGCCGATTTTGGGAGAGAATGGAAGCTGATGACGCAGGGCGTTGGAAAATTCTGTGGTATGATGAGGCTCACTTTTATTTAGATGGAGCTGGGAATAGTCAAAATTACCGCATATGGAGTACGTCCCCTCCTAATGTTCTGCATCAAAAACCACTGCATTCTGATTGCGTGACTACTTGTGTGAAGTTACTGCTGAGTTCATCCTCAGACATTTTTTTCTTTGAAACTATCACTCTACAAGATCCTAAGAGACAATCTGTCACGATTGCACTCGTGAAAACCTTCAATGACCTTCAACAGCAAGTCATTCCTGCTTTACAGGAACGACAAAGTTTGCAAACCACTAACTTTATGCAAGATGGAGCAACTCTTCACATAGAGCGCTAAGTCAAAGTACTGCTTATTGTTAACTTTGGTGATAACCAAGAAATATCCAGATATTTTCCGGATGCATGACCTTCTTTTTCACCCGACTTAAATCACCGTGATTTAGGGCAATCTGGTTAAGAGGATTTCTAAAATACCATGCTTAACGATGATTAATTAGGACTTAACTTGATTTAAAAGCTAGCATTATATGCCATGCTGCTGAAATTCTTGGTGAGTTGCTTCGCGCTACCTTTGAAAATGGATAGTTTTCATGATATTTAGAGTCACTCAGATTAGAACCTTTGAAAACCCTATAATGCGCTTTCAACACGTTATTGATGTCAATGCAGCACTTATTGAACATATTCTGTAATTGAATACATTTAAATGATTCTAACATATTTTTATACTTTTTTGGGCACAACATTTCCTCCTAGTGGTCAAAATTTGATTTTTTTTATTGCAAGAAACCTTTTTCCGATGGTGCATATAGCATGTACACCAAGTTCCATTGTATCCGACTACGTTCGAAACCGTGATTTTGCAAAAGCGATTAAATGGATAATCTGTATGATATTTAGAGTCACTTAGATTAGAATATACATGTATAAAATTGTTTTAAGAACATTTTGACAAAAAAATTATTTAAATACAATATTTTGGCAAAATATTAACTTAGAAAAATCTTTTTTCAAAATGTTCTTCTTTTGTGAAAAATACTTCTATTAGAATATTATTTTGCTTGTATATAGCTCAAACCTCTGTACAGAAGCTCAACTAGAATTTTTGAAATATATAACTTAGAAGTGGGTTTATCCATGTTTAACGACAACAAAGGGGAGAAATTTTAAGAAAAAAAATCCAATAATTATTTCAATGGGTGGTAACTCTGAAAATAATGTGAAAATTTACAGAATATGTTCAATATGTGCTCCATTGACATCAATAACGTGTTGAAAGAGCGCATTAAAAGGTTTTCAAAGGTTCTAATCTAAGTGACATTAAATATCATGAAAACTATCCATTTATGCGCTTTTTTAAAATCACGGTTCCGAACGTAGTCGGATACCTTAAAATTCAATAAGCAGAACAAATTCTACAGGCATCTGAATAGTGAGCTTTAACTATAACCACCCGGTATAATAATAACAGATGTTATTGAAACTAAGTTTCCAGTAACTGAATGTTGCTGAGATTTTTATCGGAATGAAGCTTTTTAATAATTCAAAGAAACAGACTGATTGCTCATATATTTGGTCTCGCCAATGTTTAAAATTTTTCATGAGTTATAGAAATGTCAAAATTTAATTTAAAGGACGGAATAAATTCTAAAATTTCTGCAAAATTTGCTTGAGATGAATCAGAGATGAATGGTCCGTAATTTAAATTAGATGTCAACGAAAAATATTTTATAGGTACACTACATTTTTCAAAAATCAAAAAGTTAGAATATGATAATAGCCTCTGTATCGTTTATTACCTTTATACAATGGACCATATTTTTTCTTAAAGTAATGGAACATGAAATGTTATTTTTTTTGGCATTTTGCATGTGATATATAAATAAAGATAACATAATATTTGTTATCTAGTTAAACATGTGTTTTTAACAATGTGATTATATACTTTCCTGAAACATTATAAATGGCAACGAGTAGAAAAAGTTATTCCTGACATTTGAAAAATTTTAAATCAGTGATGACATTTTATGAAAATTTTCCTTAAGAATAATTAGAAAAGCTTTATAGATCAGCTAATACAGAAATTGGAAAATAATGCACTGTATATTAGGGAAAAAGACATTACAATGATTAAAACTTAAGAATCAACTAAGAAAATATATGCTTTCGGAAGTACACGAGAAGTGGCTGCGTGAATAATGTAACGAGAAGAAATTAAAGCGAGTAATACGGATAAAAAATGAGTTACAATAAAAATAAACTTTAAGATCCTTGATTAAGGATTTTATATCTGTCGAATAAATATTTAATAACTTGTTTTCCTTTTATTTTGCTTTATCCAAAATTATATATACAACAAAAAGTGTTATTTCATAATTTTTAAAAGATAATTTAACGTACATGTAACATTTGATGTAACATAATTTAGAGAATATTTTGCTCAAAATTTTTCACAACTTTTAGTTGTAACCACCTTTATAAGTTAATGAAATTTCGTTAAATACTAAAATAGGATGTAGATAAAAATTAATCACACATTTTTATTTATTGTATGATTTACGTGCCATATTGTTAAATAATTTTTTATAAAGTGTTAAAAGGGGGGGAGAATATATTCTCTCTTTCTCCTTTTTACTAAGAAATACATTCAATACTCCAAAGATTAGCAAGAACATCTCAAAGTAAATTACCTTGATGGGAAAGCAAATCTTAACAAGAAGATAATTATGTTGGAATGAGGTCTCCTACGAATTTATTTTTGGCTCCCAGAAGGAAGCCTGTAAATTACTTCTCAAAAGTAGCCTCGGTTGAAGATGCATGAGAAGCAAAAAAAAGTTAATTATGAAGATAGCGAGAGAATTAATCTTAAAAACAGAAAAAGTGTTGAACATGAATTAGCTTTTAATATCAATTAAGGTAGCAAATAATGCAAAAGTTAAAAATTATACAAAATATACCAGGTGTATAAATGGATGTGCAGATTTATAGTACAACTTTAAAAAAAATTATAAATTTAATACTTTATTATATAAAAATCTTGAAATCAGCTTTTAAGTAAGTAACTACAGCTATTGTAGCATTAAAAGATTCAGCTAACTCGTTCAAATGTGTGAAGAAATGAATAAATTAAAATATAATAAATCTGAGTTATAATGAACAATAATAATAAAACAACTGCATAAATGATACTAATTACGAGGAACCATTTGAACTAATATTTGTATTATGTAACTCCCGTATCTTCACAAAAAGGGAAGCACATAATATTCTTATCTTATTTCTTTGTTAACCTGCTATGAAAGAGGAATGTGAATCAATTGTTAATATTTTGGGCATTATATTTGAGTACTCTGTAGAAATTCATTCCAGTTGCTACCTAACATGATAAACTGGTAAAAGTTTGAAAAAAGGTTTTGTTTGTGTTTAGTTACTAAATTGTCTATTTAAAAACAAATAGTCGCCCAGACTGTATATTAGTTAATGACATTGATTGTACCGTAACCTGTGTGGGGCTCGAAGATTCAGTTAACGACAATCGTAAAGCTAGCCCCTTACCAAGATGATTTGCGTGGAGTTTACTCCGACACTGTCTTTTGTCGGCATTAGAAACAAAAAAAATGAATTACAAATGGTTAAAAAATTTTCTGTCTAAAACTGAAATAAATAATCTCAAAACAATATTATTTATTTATATTTAATTTGTATTAAAAATAACAATACAATTGCATAAATTTAATTTCAAATCCAAAATTCTCAGAACTCTCTATTTTTGGATCATTGTACCAACACAAATTTACACAGTCAAACTGCTTCTTAATTCCACAAATACAAATGTTATATTCTTATATTTATGCAAAAATATTCTTGATATTTACTTAAAAGAATACCCGAAAAACTTAAAAGAAAAGTATTCAAACAGGAAATAAAATCTCTACTCAGGACCAGTGGTCCTAGACCCCCAGGCAGTAGACCGGTAACGTTCCGAGCATCAAATGGTACATGGCATCCCAATGAATATTAAATTGTTTCTATTTTTTTATTGTGTGGTATTTCTTTCGTGTTTGTGAGACTTTTCAAAAAAATCACTTTAAATTCCATGTAATTCACTTTATATTCATTTTTTGGTGTATTTCATTATGAAGGCATGAATAAAATTATTAAATTAAAACAATCTAAAATATGAGCAGTCAACGTCTTCCTCTTTCGGGCTGCTTTAAAATTATGAAACGTTGACCAGTCTGTGGAGATAAAAAAAAAGTTAGAGAGCACTAGTCTAAAAAATGTATTCGGGAATTTAAATTTATAGTTATTGAATGTTGTGAATAAGTTATCAAATTTTTAAGAAATTAACTTATCATAATTGACTTTAACAACATATTTCCAGAATTGTTATTTCTATTGCGAAAAACGTTTCAATTTAATTAAATTGATATTCGAATTTGTTTGAAAATTTGTATCAAAATTTATTGTGCTTTTCTGTATAAAAATGTAATTTTGATTTAATATTACTTTCTTCAGATTTATTGCTTTCCCAATACGATTTTTATAGTTTTCCTTAAAATTTATCGTAGGAAGAATAGTATATGATCAATAAAAATTTTGTAAAAGGAAAGACTAAAATGAATCAATTAAAATTTAGGGAAAACCCAGCTGCAAAATCAAATTAAAAGTCTACTTTTTGTGGTTACATAAATTATATTTTTATAAAGAACGAAATTTCAAATGTATGGTAACCCCGTTTTGGTGAGATTCCAAAACATTCTGGTGAAAATTATAAATGATTTCTTTTCACTTATAAAATCTTTTTTTCGTTCATTTTCTTTCATTTTACAAATATTCATTTTAAAGAAAGAATACACGGAAATAAAAAAAAAGGAAAAATCATCTGAAGTCTTATAAATTTAAATTTTGTGTAGATTATTATCTAGAAAGAAAATTTATAAATGTTGGCATAATGCAAGTCTTTTTTGTAAGTCAGTCTTAATTTATTTTTGAATTTATTTTTGGGTACTCGTATAAAGGACAGTAATGACTTAAATTAAAAAGAGATCTTCATAATTTTTTTTAAAAAAATCAGATTTATAGACACATTTGAGATATTTTTTTCATTTCTTATAAAATGTTTAAAATAGTTTAGAAAACAATGTGGTTTTAAATATGCTGAAATATTATATATTAGTTTCTTAATAAACATACACAATAACGAATAAATAAAGAATAACAACTTCAGCTTGGAGTTAATCACTCGAGATAGATGTTAAATAACTAAATATATATTCTGATTAATTTTCTTTTCTAAGAATCTTGGATGTAAAATATCAAAAAATGTGAGAAAAATAAGTCAAAACATACATCTTCTTGCAAATAGTGTAAAGAAAAGAAAACATCAGACTTTTCTCTTCTTTTTTAACGAAACTTGATTTTGTGTTTGCTTTTGACTCGCATATATATGATTTATTCGACTTGCAATTAGCCATCATCGAAAGCGTTAGGAAAAAATGAAACTTGGTTCGTTAATGAACACTCAAGCAAAAAAAAGAGGACCTTAGTCGATTCTTCATTACCACATTTATTACTGAATCTTTGCTATCAGTTCGAAAAATCTTCATAACAATCGCGACGAAGAAATAAAAAGAGAAAAAAAATGAATCTTTAGGAAAAAAAAAATTTCTCCAATAACTTCTCAAAATACGAAAGTTAATAATGGTAATTATTGCCTTAAATTTCTCCCCTTTGACGCAAAAAGGAATAAAAACATTATGACGAGTATTTAAAAAATTTCTAATCATGCAGACGGGACCTATTACAAAACGAAAAAGAAAAAAAAGTTGGTATTGTTTATGTTAGAAAAACTTTTTTTATGTAATTCTGTTATCAAACTAAGTAATGCCCAAAAATAGAATAGAAATTTCATACATTATTTCGTGGTATTTTTTATACAAAGCTTGATACAAAAAATGAGGAGCTAATTGAGCTACGTTATTTTTAATGTAACTATATTAAAAATAATATGAAATGTGATTTGAGAAAAATAATACAATATTCTTCAAAAGTCTTTGTTTATTTTTTTATTTATTTACAATTTTTTGGAAATAACTAATTCAATTCATTTCTTCTTCAAAAAACTGTGTTTCTAAATTTGAAATATTTTTAAAAGGTTTTAAACACGTGAACAAACATTGTGTTTTGCTCTGTTTGGTTGTTCATAATTAAATTTATAATAAGCTTAAATTATGCTACCTTCATGCGTAAAGTTAGATTTTCGGTACTTAAAATTTATTTTAGGGACGTTTTAAGGGTATACTTTACATCAAATTAAGATATATATATATATATATATATATTACAAAGATAGACACAAATAGATTTATTGTAGGAAGTTTTTGTAGTAACAACACATGATGTTTCCATTAAAAATGACATTACATTAAAAATAAATGTAATAATGAATTAAAATACTCTATTAATGTAACATTAAGTTCTTGTCTTTGATAATGCACAAAAACAGAAACTTTTAAGTAAAGGTAATAAAAATTTCAAATTCTGCTGCTTTAAAATACATGAAACTTTATCTATGGACTGTAAGAAATATTATGAAGATCTTGCTAGTTATTTAATTTGAAAAGTTATGACTACTAAATTAAATTCCATTTCAAAATTCTTATCTTCAAGATACAATCCCAGAATAACATTGGTTTATAAATATATCATTTATTATTTTATTAAAAAGTTTTTCATACATGTGTTTAATACAAGCCTATCTAATCTTAAACAAGTTTAGAACAGTTTATTAAAATAATTAATGGTTTCTCATTTTTGGTAAATTCTAAGAAAATACTTTAAAAATACTCAAGGCTCTTACATAATCTATAAAATCTTAGAATATGAGCAAGAGAGATTTAGTTTAAAGTATATTCATTTAATGAAAATACTTTCAAATTAGCATTCTTATTTCTGAGGGGAAAACATGAATTCAAAGCAACACATTGTGAAGAAAATTAATAACGTATAAATGTAGCACTTTTAATGAAAGAAGGTATTTTATTACTTTATTATGCATGAATCACACACTTATTTTATGTGTTAGCCAAGTATTTCAGAATAATTAGAAATAACCATCTATCTCTTATTGCAGCCCATAATATTCTGCAATGATAATTTTTTTTTTTTATTTTGCATTATTGTAATCCTGCTTTGACAAATTTTAGCATCGAATAATTTTTATTTTGGATATCTTTTTTTAGCTGAATTATTAAATGCATTCATTTTATAAATAACCCTACATTTCCGAGAATATATCTCTTCTATATAACTATTCATTATTTATTATTAGTCTGTAAGCAAATATGGAAAAATAACTTAGTATTAAGAAAGTAATAATATATTCTGTACATTGTTTTCTATGAAATCCTAACTACTCATTTGATGTGTGATGTGTATGACAAACAAATATTTAGTAAATAAATACTTTGACGAAGTTGATAATTGCTTTGAAATTTAAAAAAGTTTCATTCGGATGGATAGTTCTTTAAAAGTGGTATTTATTTCATTATTTTAGTCATTTTATATAAAATATTTTTGTCAAGAAATAACAGATTTAAGCCAGTAAAAGTGTTATCTAAAAAAATATAACTTTTATATCACAGTTTTGACAAAAAAAAATATCAGGAAAGAACATCTCTCGTTGAAAGTTTCGTATTACTCTCCTAGGAATTGTTAAACAATAAAATTGTTCTGAGATGTATGTTTCTTGCTATCACAAATAAATTGAGTTCTGTCTCCATCACATTTTATGGTACCTTGGATCGATTTTGATATCTGTGATAACCTTTTCTTCCTCTTATTTTGTTTTATCATTTGTATTTACATAAACGAGTCTTTCCTTTTTCAACAACTTATGAGTTAAAGTTTCCCATTGCATACAAATATATCACTCAATATTTCTTATCAAAATAATTTAAGACTATAAATTTTCAGTCATATTCCTGAGAGAGGTTTATATTTTTATATAAATGCGAATATATGATTAATAATTTGAAAAGCAAAATATTTTCAGTATATACTAAAATCTTAGACGCAAATAATAATTATATTTGTAAATTTTACATAAAACGGATTTTACAAAATTTAAAATATTATACGCTATAAACAATAACTGATTAAATTCAAAGTATAAATAGAATTTTAAGACAACTCTACACTTAAAAAAATGTAAATCAGGCAATTAAACTGATATATAAATGCAAGTATTAAAATGGAAAGTTTCACTTATATATTAACAAATCATTTTTCTCACATCATGCTAACTACCATGCAATACTATTACGTGAAATGGCAGGTGTTACACCATGTAAATCTTCGCATTTATTAATACTGATTAAACAAACCTTATACAATGAATCACTTTATACAGTTCTTTGAAAAATCCCATTTTATAGAAAACTTACCGAGATTTAATTGATAAAAAATAATTTACTGCATGATTAATTGAAAACTGAATCAACATAACAAATATTGTTTTCCTTTGACCAATTTACTGAAGCCTTACAAAAACGTCTTTTAGTGGGAAAATGTAATAAAATTGCATTAACAGTATTGAAGTAGTCTTCTCTGTTAATATGGATACACTAGCTATCATTCGATCATTTCTAAGATGTAAATTGATGACATTTTGATTTCGACATCAGTAATCTAATGAATGCTCTTCCGCACATCTCAAGAATAATAGATATCTTGCATTGCATATTATCGCAGAGAGTTTAACCTCAGAAACAGAATTCCCAGAAATCTGGGATTTCTAGGGATTCTGTTTACACACGCATTTACGCATGTTAAGACACACATTATTCCTTTTGACGCTGATTAATGCTCCCGTTCGTGCGTTTTTCGCTTCTCTTTCTAAATTTAGTATGGCTTTTTTGTGTGATTATTTGCCTTTATCTTGACAACATGGCATCGTTGTTGGATTTCAATGGCAGTAATAATGATAATATTTGCGGGAAACTGATGAATATGAAAGTAACTCTCTTATGCAGATTTATCGATTTGTGATACAAAAGATAATGAAATTAAACAAAAATGACAATACACTTATGTAACTCATGTGGCAAAGCTTTTTGTTCCAAGGAGAATTTCAAACATTTATACAAAGATTTGTAGCTTTCAATGTAATTTTCCTATTTTTTTCAAATATTTGCAACTCAGATATTTTGTAGCTTAACCTTTGTAATGTTATACAATCCCCAAAAAGAAGATTTATCTTACACTGTTTCTTATCCTCGGTACACTGGCTGTTCATCTAATTAAACCAGTGTTTCTCAAACTTTGAATACTGGCGACCCAATTTTCAATCAAATTTTTTTGTCGCGCCCCCTGTACAACAATAATGTATTTACTGCAATAAAAATGCACTTTGAGAGAGACGCTAGTTACTATAAACCGTACAAATTAATACAATAAGTGTATTAAATTTTGTATATGTAACTTTAAATAATATATATTTTAAGAAAATTACTTAAAATATATATTAGTTACTTATTATTATTTTATTTTTCTTTCTCTAATTTTTAAAATGGAACAGATCGCAAAATGATATATTTAATTAAAGATTTATTTCCTTCAGCATTCATTTCTCAAAGTACAAATGTCATTAGAAAAATAGTCTAGGCTATGTTGCTCTCTATCATATCCATCACATCTGGCATTATAGGGTACGTTTGCGTGAGTCTGCGCAAAAACATGTAAAAATGCTTTTCCTCGTACAATTCCAGTCAGTTTTGGTCGACTCGATACTCCTATAGCTACCGAACCTAGCTTGAATGCACATTTTTTAATTTACACGTTAATTGTAATTCACGGTAATTAAGTATTTACGGCAGTAGATTAAAACAAAATCATACATACATTTTTAAGTCGTAAGCAAACATTCGATGATAATAAAGAATCAACAAGTACACAGACGAGCATGGTTCCGAAAATTAAATCAAGGCGATCTTCTCAAAAATACTTAAATTTTGGATTTACCACTTTCAGTAAATGATGGGGAAAAAGCCCCAGCTCGTTATTTGTTAAAACTTACAAATCTGAAGAACAACATGTGAAAGTTGATTTTAAAACATGTAAAATCATTTAGCTATGTTGGCAAAGAATTTTAAAAAGTATTTTCTGGATGAGGACAACTTGGTAGCAAGTTACGAGTGGATTTTAGGGATCTATTTCAAGATACTCCAGAAGGGCTCTCAACTAACGAAGAAGAAATCTTCCTAGATTTCACATCCAGTAAAAAATTAAAAGGCAATTTTGTAATAAATCGCTCTTTGAATTTTGGGTAATATGAATTATCTGTATTGAAAATAAAGCACTTCGTATACTATTACCATTTTCAACATCCTACCTTTGTTAAACCGGATTTTTCTGAGATGGCTGCTTTGAAGAAAAAATATAGATCTCAGCTAAATATAGAAAAATAACTCAAAGTGTTAATTTCTGATATTAAACCTTCCTTTGAAAAACTTTCCTCTACAAGACAAGCCCATGGAAGTCCTAATTATTAAACTTGTTCTTAATTTAGTAATAAGTATTTATAAAATACCTTCTTCAGTACTGATACATTAAAATTATACTGGCTGAAACACCGGCTCTTCGCACGAGTTAATTTTTTTTTTTAAAAATAAAACATTATTCTTGATATAATAGCTGAACTGTAAACGTCATTGTATACAAAAATGTAAAATGATTTTTTTTAGATAAATACTAAAGTTGTAAATAACTGTTTAAAAAGAACTGTAATTTTAAACCTCCCATAATTAGCATTTTAGAATTAATGTTAAATAATGAAAATAATATAAAAAATTACGATGAAGAATAATTGTTTTTTTAATATTTAAAGCGAAAAGACTTCAAAATGTTTTAACCCGGGAGCAGGCGCGCATTCGATTAACGCTAATGGTAGTGCGGGGACTCAGTCACTTCAAATATTTGTTTATAATTATTTTTACTGTACACGATACAAATCGGCAGTGAATAATATTTTAAGAGAAAGTATACTTACCGGCTTTCAAGGACTATTCAATTTTTCTGTGATGATTTGAGAAAATCCAATAAAACTGAACTAAAATGATTCAAACGTGCAAGACCATAATAAAGGACGCAAAACCAGAGACACTTTTCACAAATATTACAGAAATGTTAAATCAATCAATTTTTTTCCAAATATCGTAAAACTCTTTATTATTTATATTTCCCTAAGCGAAAAGCAAACGCATAAAAGATGGGACGGAACTCTAATGTAGAACTAACCATACCATAAGTTTGAAGGCCAATCAAATGATTAGCAAATGTATTATGCAGCCTCGCTGAAAAGTGAATCATGTCTTCCTTTTCTTTTCTACATCTAATGTACAGTATTTCAATAATAATTACAGTGATGAATTGTTTATCTTAGAATTTTCTCACGATCTGGGTTTCCTTTTTTCGTTTAACGAGTAGTATTTTATGTTAAAACGTAATAAAGAAACTCATTGAAGAAATACAGAAAATTAAACAAAACCTTTTTTTTTCTTCTTTAATTTGGTTTTGGGATCAAAGATAACTATTTGATGACAGAAAACGCCAGATGATAAACATAAATTATATCAGAGTTGCTGTGTATTTTTTACTATTATGGAAGAAAGCATTTTGTTTTACTTCTCTTTCCGATTATTTTTAAAAAAAAAAATCTTTAAATTTTCAATAATGGTTATCGCGCCCCCAGGGGGCACGCCCCACACTTTTTGAGAAACACTGAATTAAACCATGTATACACATGAGGTTAAAATGGAATTGCGGCATGTTTATAGCATATACTACTAGTGCTTACACCAGTGCTTCTCAAACTTTAAATGCTTGGGAACCAATTTTCAACCGTAATTTTCAACACGTCCCCCTCCATACAATAACAATGTATTTAATTGAATTATAACGCATTTTGACACTAATGCTGATATACGACTTTAACTATAAACTATGTAAATTATCATGCTAAGAATTAAATTTGGCGTAGAATTTTTTACAATCCAATGGGGCACTATTGATTATTAAACTTGTTTTTAGTAATGTTAAACTAATTAAAAAAACACTGTGCAGTACTGATATATTTATAAATGTATTATGTCATTTTAAATGTTTATTTTATATTATTTAAGAATGTTTTTGTTTTAATTCCTTTCATTAAATTAATATATATATATATTTTTTTAATCTTTTATTTTCGACTTTTCTTTTGAGAAACGTTGGCGTATCTTTTGATCTGCAGTTATTGGATTCATTATAAACCGGACAACATAGGTGTTAATTTGTTCATTATCAACATAAGTGTTAATTTTTCCTTATAATTTTATATATGACTGGCACATGGGTTCAATAGTAATTATTAAATTTGTTCTTTAAACAGTATCGCTAAATTAATTATAAAATACATTGTACAGTACTGATACATTTATAAGTGTATTATATCTGTATGTATGAATATTTGTTTTTTATTATGTCAGAATGTATTTTGTTTGTTTACTTTCAGCAAATTAATAACTGGTTAAAATAATCTTTTGTTTCCGACTTGTCAATACGTTCCTACCTTCCTCGTAGAGTTATCACGTCCCCCAATAGGAGCGTATCCCACAGTTTGAGAAACGCTGGCTTACACTGTACTCACGTGATTAAATTTGAAATAAATAAATGTACCTAAAGTAAGAAACTAACCATACAAATATCTAATATTAGCACTTGTATTGATCTATGTCGAGAATAAATATTTATTTGTATCTTTATGAGTGCTTTATATTTCTAGAAATTCCTGTTTTTTTTCCTATTCTGTATGTCGTGGAAATGTGTCACAATTTCAATTTTCTAGGCATAGATTAAATTTTTGAGAAAAGTAAAAATATTACTGAAACAAAAAATCTGCAAAGATGAAAAGTTATAATTTGTAAGAACGTAAAAACTGTTTCATTTTAAACGCAATAAGAGTCAGTCGAATTAAGGTTTATGATTTTATTTAATCATTTAAGAGAAATTGAAAAAAAATTGCACACAATTTAACATCAAAGAAATAACAACATAGTTTTAAATAAAAATAACTCCAAGGTAAAGGATTGTTATCCTTCTAAAAACAGTAATTAATTTACAATTAGAATTTTCCCCCAAATTATATAAATATCATTATAAATGGCAGTACATGTTATCGTATTGTACCTCTAAAAATCTCTGATATTTTTAGACACACAATGTGAAGACCAAAATATTTCATATTAGTTTGAAGAATTAAGAATTGAGGAGATAAAATACCTATCCATTTATATATTCACTGGTATCACAAAATCACGTTATTAAAAGGTCTAGCTGTGAAGATTAAAAATAGTTTTGTCAAAATGTACCATTTCTACACACCATCTAATACATCACATACATTTATAAATTTCTGCAGTTTCGCAACCTACTTATAGCCTACCAAGTTTCATTGGCCTGCCTTTCTTTTGACCTTCTGAAATTAGTGACATGAGTTTAGAGTAATTTGGATGTTTACTTAAATAGCAATGTCTACATAATTATCTCAATTTTTTTTCTTAAAGAATTTTTCATATAATACAAAACTTAAATTTATATTAACTTCCTATTAATATATTTGGATGGTTTGCTCAATATACACTTTTTCTTTGAAATTTTTGGGTTTCTTTCTCTTCGTATTTTCCTTATAGACCTAAAAATAAGCAAAGGGTTTGCTTCGTTCAGCTCCATTTGTAATATTTTTTTCATTATTGCTTTCTTTCTTTTCAGTATTTATAATGTTGAATTTTATATTCTGCATTTATCATTGATTTTTTCATGAAAGAATCAATAACAAAAATACATTTTTTTAATTCCAATTTCTGTTAGATTCATTTATCTTTAGTATTTAAATGCTTTCTGTCTCTACAGAGCAAAGAAAAATTATATGTATGTGTGTAAAGTACAGTTATACTTTGCAATCATTATATTTATTAGTCAGTAATATTTTTATTATAATCTATATATATATCTTCTTCACTTTTATTTTATTATACTTATACATACATATACATATATATATATATTTATATATATATACAAAAATATAAAAATAATCATATAGTTATATATAAATAACTATATAGTTATATATCTTTTAGTTATCTTAGGTATATATTATATATCTTCACTTTTATTTTATTATATATATATATATATACTAGCTGGTATACCCGTTCTTCACACGGGTGAACTGAAAAAATTAAACAACACAGATTGAAGGATAAAGAAGTTTTAAATGAGTTAATTTTACGTGAGTTGAAAATTAAACAAAAAAAAAGATTTTTGCATATTTCAGCTAAACAAAAAAAAAACATTTGTTAATTTTTTAAGTCTGTATATCTAATAGCTGTTAAAAAGGATTTTTTTATTTATAACTCCCCGTAACACTCTTGAGGGTCAATTTTGGAAAATATCTCCCTAAGCTGATCTCTGCTCAACAAAAGTAACACATTGTTAAAAGTTTTGTATAATGAACGCTTAAAATAGCGTAAATAGTTTATATCTGAAAGTGTAATACATTAATATTACTTTCTGATGTATTTATTTTATATTAAAATTGTAATATTCGCAAGCAACGCCGTTTCTTAAATTATAATGGTGATTGAATGAAAAAACATAGTGAAATGTTAACGATAGAGTAAAGTTTTCATAGCTCGAGCTTTATTAGAGCTTTGTAAGACCCGTCGTGTAGGGGAGCGATGCATGTTAATACTTTATCCACCGCATTATGATTTACTGCACTTTTTTCATATAATATTTTCTTTTGGATAACTACATTAAAAATTAAGGGATACATATAAACAAAATACTCCACTTTGAAAAATTTAATCTATTAGAGCTAATAAATGAAAAATATTCCACTGTAAAATCAATAATATGCACCGTTCACTTAAAATAAATAGTCAAATCGTTTTCTAAGGTCTTCATTTCATATAAAAATATAAGTTACTTAAATTTTGACACAAACTATTTTTTCGGGACAAAAATAATAATCTTTCCATTCCGTTGAAAACGTCGCCAGCTGAAAACGCACTATCTGCTACAAAACTATTCACCTTCCTCGCTAAAATACTCATCATGAAACCCGTGCTGCCATATATCTTGGAAGACTGGATTTCAATGAATATTCCTGCTAAGTCAGCTAAGTATTGGTAGAATATACCTGCTTAGCTGGTGTGGTTGTTAGGAGAAGGGGGTGCCAGGTCAGGTGTCGTCCACGTCACTTGACCATGGTTCAAAATTACGTAGTTCGTCGCCAAAAGCCCTCGTATAGCTGAACAGTGTGACGTTAATATTCACTCACTCACCCATTCCAAAAAATACACTACAGTAGTTATAATTGTTTTTATACTTAAAAATGCAATATGTGTGTGTGCCTATTCAATTAAAATATAGCGTTATAATTAACTACTAACCACAAACAATTTTTGAAAATTTGCCCAAATGATGTAGTGTGAAAGAGAAAGTTTATTTACTTTAAGTACCAGAACCGATGAAAGCATTTATTTTGAAAAAATCAGTTTCTTACTACCAAATGTGCATAATAAAATCACAAAAAAACATTCAAATAAAGAGAGATTTATAACAGCCCCTCCCATCAAAACTTAGTTTTATTCTGAAGTAAAAAAATAGGGATTATGCTGATCACAGGAATTATTTAGAAGCGAGCGCCTTGCGTAGCCAAAACAAAAAATGGTTTCTTCACAAACAAAAAATAGATATATGCTGTCGTGGGCTTTTTTGCAGCTCACGCCAGTATTGCTTGCAGATGGCAGAATTTTTTCCATCTTACTTGACAAATATCGTTATATTTTGGACACTTCACACAATAAATATATACATAGGCTATAATTCATAAATATGTAAATTATAGCTTATGTGTTATTCTGATGTTCAAGCTATGATACTGTAAAGTTTCATTAAAATCCATTTAGTTGTTTTTGCGTGAAAGACGGCCAAACATCATGACAAACTTTAGCATTTATAATATATATCTAGATATATGCCATGTTTTAAGTTAAAAGCAATCTTTCTTAAAAAAGTGGTTTTTTTCATTCAGTAAACCATATACTTGTTCTGTCGCTGACAGAAAACGATTCCAAAGTGATATGCCACTTATGCCAGATGTGAAGTACCGTTCTTAGTTATGGGTTATACTTGAAAGTTAATGCTGACAGAAATATAGTGATCCGGGATTAGAAGTGTTTTGTGGTTGGACCATCTGTTTCGGAGAAATAATTGGGTATTTAATTTACTACTTGAAGATGTAATGGGAAATTGAAGTTAATTGTTTTATAGGGATTATAATTTTAAATCTAGTTTATATATATATATATATATATATATACATATATATATGTATGTATGTGTGTGTGCTCATACACATATATATAAATATATATATGTAGATACAGTCGGACATCTATATAACAAGGTCGCTAAATCCCGGGAAAAAGTTCGTTATATAGAAAATTTGTTGTACAGAGGTTCATCTTTAAGTATACTTAAAAAACAACATAAAACAAATTTTAAATTCATAAACACTACATATTAAAAAAGTAATTATTTTCACTTTCTTTTAAAATTAGTATATGTTTATTTTATACGTTTTACCCATCCAAAAAAAAGATAGAAAGAGAAACTGCAAGGAAAACAAAAAAAAGAATGTCGAAGAATAAATACAATGTATTTTCAATAATTTTATCCTAAAATTAATGAATATCCAGGACCTTTTTCTAATTTAAAGCATGTAATTAATATTAAACATATATTATTTTATAACTAGAGAACGAGGACACGGGACAACTCCACTGAGTGTGAAAGGGGATACCGAAAATCTTTCTAGTGAATTGGGCAGTAGGAGCTTAAATTTTATACTACTTGGATGAAACGTTAAGAGTTCTATTGCTCTCGAAGTGTTAGGATCTAATAAAACCAGTTCAAGATTTATGACCATCATAAAATGTATTAAAGAGAGAATAACTTGAAATGTTCAGAAATACTTTAAAAATAGAGAGGAAAAAAATGAATCTCAAAAGGAAAAATTCGTTATATAGAAAAATTTGCAATATAGTGGTTCGACTGTATATAGACAAATGTATATATATATATATATATATATTTATATATATATATATATATATATATATATATATATATATAAGTATATATATATATATAAGCATATATGCATATATATATATGTATATATATGCACATATATATGTATATATGTATATATATATATATATATATATATATATATATATATATATATATATATATATATATATATATATATATATATATATATATATATATATATATATATATATATATACAGGAATAAACTTGGGTTCCTGTATTTTGAGGCCGAAACTTAATGTACATAGTTTATTGCAGGAACCACATATTTTAAGTTTATATTTGATACTGATCCGGACGAAACACTACTACTAAAAACAGAACGCAATATATCTGAAACAAACATAGTAGAAGCCCCTTCACGAATTCTTTCGAATTATAATCACTTTAAAAACTCACCTCCTTCGCCTAAGGGCTTTCTAAAACCTGAAGAAACAAAAGCTTTGAGAGGAAATCCTTTTCCAATCTAAGGATACGATAACTCCCAGAAAAGAAAGTTTTATTACATTCCTCACCTAGCATCGGCCGAGAGATGTCAGGAATTGAACTCTCCCCTCCTCGGCTACCAAGTAATCTACTTCCTTCCAACAAAAATGAAGAAAGGAGCGCTGAAAGTCTTTTAAAGAAAAATCGTGCCGTACAACGTTCTCTGCTGTCAATTTCGAAACGGAAAGTCTATTGGCGGAGGCGATAAAACCCTGCTTTAAACCCCCGCCCTTGGTACGAATGGAAAGGGCGGCGATGTTTCAACAACGCCGAGTTCATCATTTACTACTACAGAAAACTCAACTGTTGTTTTACTTCTCCATGCCTTTTTATGTTTACTGCATTCGAATCAAAACGGTGTTAGGGGTAAACAGATTCGCTGAACTGCATTATTGATTGCGGTTTTATTGTAGAAAAAATGCTTTGAGGAAACTCATTTTTAAACCATTTTTTTTCTTATCTTTGACGATTGTTCTTATGTTAACTCTTAACTGTCAGCTTAACATTTATAAAGCCGTATGATTCAGAAATATTTAAGGTGCTCCATAAGATTTTTTTTTATAAAATTTAATAATGATTCAAGAAAAGTTTGATTGCTTATATTGTAGGCTCTCCTCATTATTTACTTAGCTCTCCTCAGGATAAGCTCTCTTCATTATTTACTAAAATTTGATCGCTTATAATGTAGGCAATACTAATTATTTACAATAATTAAATATATTTATACGATATACTCTCCTCATTATTAACTTACTTCTAATAAAATTGAAAAAAATAATTGTTTAGGAAACGTAGTTATCGTAAAATTTTTTTAAAAAACTTCCTTGTTTAATTCATATTATATATTTTTTTTTCCGAATCAAAATGCTGTTGCAGGTAAACATGTTCATTCTAATGAATTACTTCTGTGTACTTTTGTGTGTAATTTGATGAAACGTAATTCTGTAGTTTTTCGTTTGTTAACAAACTATGAGAGGTTTTGTATTAATTAATTTAAACTCTTAACGCATTTGCCCGTGTGTGACACGGGTGAAAGCTAACGATAAATTTACCCATTCCCGTGTCTCATTCAAACAATCTTGTATCTGGCGTTATTTTAATTATAATTCCCATTTGAGAACCGTTCTAGTAAATGTACCCCGTCTAGTTCTAGTTCTAGTTATACCTCACCTACCACTCTCCAGTCACCTCCCCCCTCCGCACAGCTGACATAGCAAAAGTAACTTACACCATAACTTTATAATCATTTCTGTTTAAAAAAAAATAATAACTAGATATTTTTAACCAATTTTTCGAAAACTCTCATGCTTAAAGGGCTTAACCAGTCAAGTAAATTATATGAAGACGTATATAAAGCCTAGGTAGACGTAAATAAAGCATTTAAAAGATTAATTATAAAAGGTAATTCAAGAGAAATGATACTTTTCTAGAAGTAGAATTTATGGTATTACATGCTAAGATAACTTAATATAGTATTATTTTTACATGAAAATCCTGTTGTCCAGTTGATTCATGTAAAATTTAACTTTTACTGCGTGTGCTTTTGCTTAGATCTTAAAGAAAATTGTAAAAAAATTTACCGCCAGAATTCTGCATATGCTACATGTAAGAACGGTATATATATATATATTATAAATGTGAAAGTTTGTGAAAATCTTTGTGGGTCTTTCACGCAAAAACAACTTAATGGATTTTAATGAAACTTTACAGTAATATAGCTTATACATCATAATAACACATAGGCTATAATTTATAAAAATTTGTAAAAAAGTGTCCAAAATATAACGGTATTTGTCAAGTAAGAAGGAAAAAATTCTGCCATCTGCAAGCAAAAAAAAGCTGCAAAAAGCCCACGTCAGCATATATCTATCTATTTTGTTTGTGAAAAACTCTTTTTGTTTTGGCTACGCAAGGGAATCGCTTCTAATTAATTCCTGTGATTAGAATAATGCCTTTTTATTTCAGAATAAAACTAAGTTTTGAAGGAGAATTTGTTATAAATCTCTCTTTATTTTAATGTTTTTTTTTTATGATTTCATTATGCACATTTGGTAGTAAGAAGTTGATCTATTTTCAAAATAACTACTTTTATCGCATCTGGTACTTAAAGTAAATAAACTTTCTATTTCACACTACATCATTTGGACAAACTTTCATAATTTTGTTGTGGTTAGTAGTTAATTATAACGCTGTAATTTTAATTGAATATGCAGATATTGCATTTTTAAGTATAAAACTGATTATAACTACTGCACTGTATTTTTTGCAGTGAGTGAATATTAACATCGCACTGTTTAGTTACACGAGGGCTTTTGGAGACGGACCATGTAATTTTGAACAATGGTCAAGTGACGGGAACGACACTTGAACTGACACCTCCTTCTCCTAACTACCACACCACACCAACTTATCAGGAGTATTCCACCAATACTTAGCTTTAATATTCTTTGAAATCCACTCTTCCAAGATATATGAAAGCACGGGTTCTATGATGAGTATTTTAGTGGGGAAGGCGAAAGGTTTTATAGCAGATATTGCGTTTTTAGCGGATTGCAAAGATTGTTATTTTTGTCGCAAAAAATAGTTAATGTCAAAATTTAAGTGTCTCGTGGTTTTGTCTGTTAATGAAGACCTTGGAAAATGATTTGACTACTTATTTTAAGTGAACGGTGTACATAATTAATTTTACAGTGGAATATCTTTAATTAATTTATTAGCTCTAACTTATTAAATTTTCCAAAGTGAAATATTTTGTTTATGTATATACCTTAATTTGTACATGTAGAGATCCAAAAAAAAATTGTATGAAAAAAACTGCAGTAAATCATAATGCTGTTGGATAAAGTATCAAAGTGCATTTCACCCCTACACGGCATGACTTACAAACCTCTAATAAAGCTCGAGCTAGGAAAAGTAGCTAGCCATTTGCCAACTTGACTCTATCGTTAACATTTCGCTATGTTTTTCATTGAATCACCATTATAGTTTAAGAAACGACGTTGCTTGCGAATATTACAATTTTAAAATAAAATAAATACAACAGAAAGTAATATTAATGTATTACACTTTCAGATATAAATTATTTACACTACTTTAAGAGTTCATTACGTAAAACTTTTAAGAATGTGTTACTTTTGCTAAACAGAGATCAGCTTAGGGAGGTATTTTGAAAAATCGACCCTCAAGAGTGATACGGGGAGTTATAAATAAAAAAAAAATCCTTTTTAACAGCTATTAGATATACAGACTTAAAAGTTAACAAATGTTTTTTTTTTTGTTTAGCTGAAATATGCAAAAAGCTTTTTTTGTTTAATTTGCAACTCCCGTAAAATTAACTCATTAAAAACTTCTTTTTCCTTCAATGTGTGTTGTTTAATTTTTCAGTTCACCCGTGCGAAGAACGGGTATACCAGCTAGTTATATATATATATATATATATATATATATATATATATATATATATATATATATATATATATATATATATATATATATTTAAATATATAATTATATATATATATACATATATATATATATATATATTTAAATATATAAATATATAAATTATATATATATATATATATATATATATATATATATAATATATAAATATATAAATTATATATATATATATATAAACATATAAATTATATATATATATATATATATATATATATATGTATATTGAAATATATAAATTAATTATATTTATATATATATATATATATATATATATATATATGTATATTGAAATATATAAATTATATTTATATATATATATATATATATATATATATATATATATATATATATTGAAATATATAAATTATTTGTATATGTATAAACTATCCATTATAGGTTAACATCCAGATAACCAATCCATTATTTTCAATAGGTTTTTTTCTCAGTGCAACTAACATAAAGGGTTGAAGGCAGGCTGACCACAAAACATATTCAACACCCTACTTTTGCATAAGTTATTTTATATATAAGCTGTCCTAAGTCGGCAATGTTTACAACATTGTAGCATGCATTTTTTTACATTTTTATATTCTTAACCCTATTATAAGTTTAATTCCTCATATTTCCTTCTATATATGGTTTCTTATAATCTCAATTTTTTTCGGTTTTGTTAGATTAATGTTTTAATGTTCATCTATCACTAGTAGAGAATTTTACAATATATATATATATATATATATATATATATATATATATATATATATATATATATATATATATATATATATATATATATATATATATATATATATATATATATATATATATATATATATATATATATAATATATATATATATATTATATATATAATATATATATATATATATATATATATATATATATAATATATATATATATATATATATATAATATATATATATATATAATATATATATATAATATATATATAATATATATATATAATATATATATATATAATATATATATAATATATATATATAATATATATATATATATATATAGTATAATAAAATAAATGTGGAGAAGTACTAGAACCTACAGTGCTAAAGAAATAAGAAATTGGAATTCACCAGACACAACAAATGTAGGTATAAAAAAGGCTTTGGACTAAACTAGGGACCTACTATGATTTCTAAAGATGTTGCTAAATTAGGACAACGAATTAGGGTTTTGCAATGCTTTATGGATCCAGCCTTCCCCGTACAGCAGAAATTCTCGACATAATAGGAATATATATCTTGCACAATGCGCAAAGTTTATTTATAAATATAAATAAACAATTTATTCATTAATGAGTAAAAGAAAAATACTTTAATTTTTATTTTTCTAATTAATAAGGAGTGTATAAAATGGTTCATATTATTTAACATTTTATATTATTTGATGATCTGGTCATATTAAAAACAAATAACATGTGAATCGTTTTTATTTACTTCATTTTCAAAATCGAGCGTGAAAAGAATCTAATTTTTATAAAACGAAATGAACTAAAAGCAAGGTAATTTTTTTAGCAAAGCAAGTATATAACGCATCTGGTTTTGATCACCTCAGGTGTTGATATGTAAGTTCTTATGTTTTCTTTTCAGGAATATGAAATTTATTTTACTAGAAACAGTGTATTTAATATAATAGTTATTTTAAAATTACTCACACACCATAAAAAATAAGGCTTTAAATGATTCAAATTGCATAATAGATTTAAGTTAACATCCATATAATGCATAAATGCGAATGTTTAAAATTTGATACATTTAAAGAACAACTCGTTGGGTGGAGCAGTTTGTGGGTTCGACACCGTCCCAAGTTTGCAGATTTACATGATGCAAGATATCGACAACATCCATGTCGTATGATTGTGATGTATGTAAAAGATTCCGTGAGTACCTGTTTGCTTAGGGTAAGAGTTTCAAACTCAAAGGTTGACTTGGGCCAAATAAACAAGGTTTAATTTAAGGTGGGCCGTAAAGAAAATCAAAATTCATAGAAAATTAGGTTTATTTCGAATTATACATAAAAATAAGCATATATAAAAGAACAAAAAATTTAATGGAACGCCCTGACACTTGATACTCTTCTCTGCTACTGCCATTCCTATTTCAAATTAAATTCGCCAGACATTATTTTAGGCAAATATATCGACAAGAGAGGGGGCAAAAACGTTTGTTGAACGTGAGTTTGGCACACCTGGTCTAGGGTGTTCTCGGTAAAATTAAATTCATAGTGCAGTTTCACATCGTCAGAGCTATGGTGCCTCCATCTGTAGAGGAAAGTAGACATCTAAATTACTTGTGGTGTTCAGTACACCACCTATTTGGTGCCATACTAAAAATAGGTGCCAGCTCCTGGGGAATATATTAGATCTGCAAACAGTAAAGCACCAGTTTGCAGCCGAATTAGAAATAAATAAAAATATTTAGAGTACTGTATCAATATTTCCTACAAAATAATCACAGATATATCAGACAAATAAATTACTCGTATTTACAGCTGAAAACTTTCAATATGTATTCATACTCTTTTTGCTTAAATTTGTAAAAGATACAATGAAGTAATAGATTTAATTTTACAAGACAAATAAATACAAAACAGCAGTTCCCAGCATTTTTAAAAATAGAAACAACAATAACAGAAAGAAGCAAATGTAAATATTTTCACATATAAATTAATTAACCTTAATAAAGATTTTGAGCACCATCGGCATGGTATTAAGTTTATATTCTTAAAATTTGTAGGTTTCGTATTATACAAACTGTACATAAATATTTCAGATTCTTAGAAATAATTATCTGGATAATTATTTGGAAAATCATTTATTCAATTGGATTTATTTTTTCAGGAAATTCTGTCAATTATTTTTAAAACTTTAATAATAAAGTGGTGGTAATATCTTTAATACAGCAATTTTTGAAAATTATTTTTCTACTTTTAAGAAAACACAGTACTATTTATTTGACGAAAACCGTCAAAAATGAAAAAAAAAATTGTTTGGCCTAGATTAGATTTCATATAATATTTTATAATGTCACAAATTTGTAAGCACGAAGTTAAAAAAATACCGAGTTATGATAACTTCCATGCTCATTTTTATTCACATCCCAGTAGTAAAAAAACTTTAAACCGATTTATCTTAGAAAAAAAAACTCATTTATCTTCATTTCAAATGATAAGACTTTTTTTCTGTGGTGTCTAATGCCTTGAAATTTTTTAAACTATCGCTAAGAGTACATATAACAAAAATTATTATGCATTTTCGAATCAAATCAATACTTATTATTTTGAAAAAAATAGTTAAATTTAGAATTCATAAAATTTTTATTGGAATCTCAATAAGCCCTCAGAAAAGTAAATATTTTATGAATATCAATCATTTTAATGTAAAACTTATACCAATTTTTGTTGTACATAGTTTGATGTACTTATAAATCAAATTTCATGTGTGTACGTAAATTTTTGTAGGGGAGGAGTAACATTTTAAAATCCCTTCATAAATTTTAAACCATTCCCTTACAGAATTAAATTGTTAGCTGTATATGTGGTATTTTGAGCACAAAATGTGTTTCACATAGTTTATACAGATAGGAGGAATCTGTTTCACATAATACATATAGATAGGATGAATCTGTTTCACATAATACATACAGATAGGAGGCAACCAAAAAGGTTTTGATAATCACTAAGTCAAAAAGTTCTGCTTAAAACGTGCCCTGTTCCCTTAATTTTTAAAAGTAGGGTACATATTTATCTTAAAGACAAAATTTTAAAGGGATTTTATCGTGTGCATTTGATTATGTAGTACAGTGTGTCTCAAAGTGTGGGGCGCGCCCCCTGGGGGGCGCGATAACCCTACAAGGGAGGCGCAAGCTTATCGAAAATTTAGAGATTTTTTAAAATAACCGGAAAGAAGTAAAACAAAATACTTTTTTCCATAATAAAAAATTCACAACACTGGTATAATTTATGTTTATCATCTGGCGTTTTTCTTTTTAAGCATAAAATATTAATTGTTAAAAGAAAAAACGAAACCCAGACCCTGAAAAAAATTCTAAGAAGATAAACATTTCATGACTGTAGTTAATATTGAAATACTGTACAATAGTTGTAGAAATAAAAGGAAGACATGATTCACTTTTCAGCTATGCAGCATAATACATTTGCTGATCATTTGATTGACCTTCAAACTTACTGGTAAGGTTAGTTCTACATTAGTTCCGTCTCATCTTTTATGTATTTGTTTTTTGCTTAGGGAAATTGTAAATAATGAAGAGTTTTACGATATATGGAAAATGATTGATTGATTTTTGAAGGATTATTTGGCTAAGATTTATTTTTAAGAGTTATCTCAAACCTATAAATCATAGTGAAAAACGTAATAATCCTTTTTAGAACATCCGTTATTTTTTTCTGAATACACTTTTATCCCGGGAGTGGCGGCGCGGGGCATCTGTGATCTCTATTGAAGGAAGTTGAAAATGATCAAGCAAAATAATGCATATTATTCATGATTGAGAAACACGATGAACATGAAACGAAAGGAAAATTTTCAAATACCTCCTAAAGAACTCTATCAACTGAAATATGAAGCCATAAGTGTACCACAAGGTTCAGTTTGCCTTGTCAAAGAGACACAAGAAGGAAAAAGTTCAACTTGCTATTTGTTGATCACCAAAGATGTCACGAGTTCGAGCCCAGTACCCTAAAGTCCCGTCGTATATGGGGAGGTGCATGCTAAATCTGTCGAGAGCTCAAACGTCCTCTTGTGGAGTGGTGTAGTAGTTAAAAGAGGCCAGCCATCGTCCTCGTTAACCATGGTTCAAAATTACGAGGTCCGTCTCTAAAAGCCCTAGTGTAGCTGAACAGTGCGACGTTAATATTCACTCACTCGATCATGAATGCTCATTAAAACTACAATAACTTGAACAAAATGTGACAGCTTTGCCAGCAAAAACATTTCTATCATATTAGTGCGAAGTATCTCTAATTTGCGTCCTTTATTAAGGTCTTGCACTTTTGAATAATTTTAGTTAAGTTTTATTGGATTTTTTCTCGAATTATCAAAGAAAAATTGAATATTCCTTGAAAGCCGGTAAGTATACATTCTCTTAATTAAGTTATTCACTGGAATTCCGATTTGTATCGTGTAGAGGAAAAATAATTATAAACAAATTATTGGAGTGACTGAGTCCCCCCGCTCTACCATTAGCGTTAGTATCGAATGCGCGCCTGATCCCGTGTTAAAACATTTTGATGTTTTCTCACTTTAAATATTAAAAAGTAACACAATTATTCTTCATAGGAATTTTATATTATTTTTCATTATTTAACATTAATTCTAAATGCTAATTCTGTGAGGTTTAAAATTACAGTTCTTTTAAACAGTTCTTTACAATTATAGCATTTATCTTAAAAAAATCATTTTACATTTTTGTATACATTGTCGTGCACGCAGTTTTTCTCTCTTTACAGTTCAGCTATTATATCAAGAATCATGTTATATTTTTTTAAAAAAAAATGAACTCGTGCGAAGAGCCGGTGTTTCAGCCAGTATACGTTTAATGTATCAGTACTGAAGAAGGTATTTTATAAATAATTTCTTAATACTAAATTAAGAAAAAGTTTAATAATTATTAGTGACTTCCATGGGCCTGTCTTGTAGAGGAAAGTTTTTCAAAGGAAGATTTATAATATCAGCTATTGACACTCTGAGTTATTTTTCTATATTTAGCTGAGATCTATATTTTGTCTTCAAAGCAGCCACCACAGAAAATCCGATTTAACATAGGTAGGATGTTGAAAATGGTAAAATTATACGAATTGCTTTTGGTTTAAGTGCAGAAAATTCACCATCCATCTCTATCCAAAATTCAAAGAGCGATTTATTACAAAATTGCCTTTTAATTTTTCACTGGATGTGAAATCTGTGAAAATTTCTTCTTAGGAAGTTGAGAGCCCTTCTTTAGTATCTTGAAATAGACCCCTAATCCACTCGTAACTTGCTACTAAGTTGTCCTCATCAAGAAAATACTTTTTAAAATTATTTGCCAAAATGGCTAAATGATTTTACATGGTTTTAAAAACAACTTTCACATGTTGTTCTTCAGATTTGTAAGTTTTAACACATAACGAGCTGGGGCTTTTTTTCCCACATCATTTACTTCAGTAGCGGTAAATCCAAAATTTAAGTATTTTTAAGAATATTTCATTGATTTGATTTTTGGAACCATGCTCGTATGTGTACTTGTTAATCCTTTATTATCGTCGAATGCTCGCTTACGACTTAAAAATGTATGTATGAATTTGTTTCAATCTACTGTCATAATTACCGTGAATTACAATTAACGTGCAAATTAAAAAATGTACATTCAAGCTAGATTCAGCAGCTATAGAAGTATCGAGTAGACCAAAAGTGACTGGAATTGTGCGAGTAAAAGCATTTTTACATGTTTTGCGCAGACGTCCGATAGGCTGCCCAAAATCAAGCAAACGTACCCGATAATGCCAAATGTGATGGATATGATAGAGAGCAACATAGACTAGACTATTTTTCTAATGGCATTTGTACTTTGAGAAATAGATGCTGAAGGAAATATATCTTTAATTAAATATATCATTTTGCCTTCTGTTCCTATTAAAAAAATCAGAGGAAAAAATAACATAATAATATACACTAATGTGCAAAACTTAAGCAACAATGTAAAAAATAAGCAGATAACCATGCAATTGCAGAAAAGAAGGTCAGGAGATCAGTACAGTGAACACGTAAGTCAGTAGAAACGTCATGCGTATGCAAATATCAGGAACGAAACGTCAGAAGCGACGTGAGCGTACGCAAAACGCGGGATGTCGGCGCGTGCTGTTTAACAGTAAAATAAAATGAAGGACGCAGACATATTTCAACATATTCGCTGAAAGTGCCAGTGAGTCAGTTCGTGAAATATGGCTAGAAGAAATCATCTGGACGACTTCACACGTGGAAGAATGATCGAAAACCTGGAGAAGGGGCGTACCGTCACCAGTGTAGCTGCAGAGTTCGGAATCAACAAAAGTGTCGTTTCGCGCGCTTGGAAAGCATTCCAAACCACAGGTACAGCTGTTAGAAAGGTTGGTGGTGGCCGCCCGAGGACGACAACTACAGGGGATGGTTGATGTATCATCCTTCAGGCGAAAAGAGGCCGACGGCAGTCAGCAAGCGTCATTTCTCAGCAACTCTCTACAGCAACAGGGTGACAAGTGTCGCGGTTTACTGTGGCCAGACGCCTTCACAAAGGGGGCCTATTCGCCCACCGTCCTGAACGCTGCCTCAAGTTGAAAGTTGACACCGACGCCACCGTTTACAGTGGTGCAGAGAGCACAAAAACTAGACAACTGATCAATGGAGTTGTGTCCTCTTTACGGATGAGAGTCGGTTCAGTACCAGAAGTGATTCTCAAAGCGTTTTGATTTGGAGAGAAATCCGGACACGGTTTTATACCAGTACCATCAAGGAAAGACACCATTACGCTTGTCCTGGAGTTCTTGTCTGGGGAGGCATTATGCTGAACGGGTGAATTGAGCTCCACATTTTCGATAGAGGGTCTGTAATCGGGGATCGCTATTGTGAGGAGTACTTCTTCCCCATGTGCGTCTGTTCAGAGGTGCCATTAGCCCAGACTTCATTTTTATGGATGACAATGCACGGCCACATCGGACTCTTGCTGTTGAGTAGCTGCTGGAAAGTGAAGATATCACTCGAATGGATTGGCCAGCGTAATCCCCAGATTTAAATCCCACCGAACATGCGTGGGATGCTTTGGGGAGACGTATTGCAGTACGCTTACATCATCCGGAGAACACCCAACAACTCAAACAGATGCTGATTGAAGGATGGGCACTCCTACCACAAGAAATGTTGCACCAGCTGGTTCTGAGTATGCGGAGACGGTGCGAAGAAACCATTGCAGTGAGGGGAGGGCATATACCATATTAAGGAACATCTGCTTGTTGTTCTTCTTGTTGTATAGACCATCATGAGTCACGATACTATGCGTTCAAAAAAAGCTTGTTTTTGTTTTATTCCATACCGTATGCATTGTATTCCTTTTCATCGCCGATGCTTTCGTCATCCTTTACGTACATAATACTCTCCCTCATTTCTGAATTTCATGTCTCTCAGATGATTTTTCGTGAAGGTATGGGAATAAACCCATCTGTTGCTTAAGTTTTGCACACCAGTGTATATAAGTAAGTAATATATATTTTAATTAATTTTCTTAAAATATATATAACTTAAAAGTAACATATACAAAATTTATTACTTATACGGTTTACAATTGAGATCGAATTGAATTTTTATTGCAGTAAATACATTATTGTTGTACAGGGGGGCGCCAAATTTATGATTGAAAATTGGGTCGCCAGTATTGAAAGTTTGAGAAACACTGATGTAGTACGTTGTTCATTTTAAATTGAAAAAATTCTATAATAAATCATTTAAAACATTTATGCCGCACAAAATTCCGTTCCATGATTATAAGGTTTTTTAAAACCTTAAATAATACTTTCAAATATTTGGGAAAATTTTCAAAGCCATGAAAAAATAAAATAACAGTGTAACTAATGTGATACTTACCTAAAGTAAAGCAAACAATATGCCTTATTTTTCCTAAAGGTGACTAAAGGCCCCTTTGAACACCGAAAGTCTTTATCATTTCCAAAAAAAGTATTATATTTTTCACTTTCATGATTATGCTTTTCTGTACCATTTTCTTCCCCTTAACTCTTTAGAAAATAAACCCCCTAATTTGATAAAAACCTTAATGCATTATGGAATAGTGAATTACATACTTCTAATAAGGAATGATATGTAAATTACTTACTTACAAAACTGTATTCTAAATCCAAAAGATTTATTGTAAAAGTTTTTGCTTTTCAATGCATTCAATAAATTATTTTATTCATATTTCTTTTTAGTACTGCACTTTCATTTTCATTAAATACTGCATGCAATACGCAAAGATTGAAGACGTCTTTAAAAACACTCAGCTGTGTAAAAATTATCAAGCCTCTCCTTTTTATCGTTTTATTCCGCAAAAGCTCAAATTTGCATAAAAAAGAACATCCGCAGTTAGAATTTTCAACTCTATTCTTCATTTATCCCAGTAACAAAATAGGAAGAAAATTTCTTTTAGGGATGACAACAGAATTAACTAACCCAAATATAATGAAGAATAATATGTGTAAGCATATAGTTTTGTAGACTTATTTCATTTTACATACAGATATTATTCTTAACTTTGTTAGCATTTTTACGTGATATAGAAATATTTTTTGTTTGAACATTATAAAAAGAATTTACCTAGTTATTTTCAAAGAATGCAAACTAAATGTAGTAGTAATATAACTAAGATGTTTAATGAATCCAAAAAATTTGCTTCCTTTTTTTTCTTTGGAAAATGCCCAATTATGTCGTAAAAAATGAGTGATTATAGTCATCAAACAGATTTATAACCTAATTAAAATATTGAAAATACTATTACCGTAAAATCCAGTGTATAGCCCGCACCTATACTTTCAAGCTATATTTTTTGATTTTTAGATATATTTGCTGTATAACACGCGCACCTACTTTTTACAAAGAATCCTGAAATGTACGTTTGTAATGCTATGTTTTGAAGTCGTTTATTCAAGGTATTATCCGAAAAGCGTTAGATAAAAATAGTATATTTCTAGAATTACATTTTAAGTTCATAAGGAATGTCATTTCTTTCAAATAAACATATTTCAGTGTACTTAGAAGCCAACATTTTTTTGTGCTCATATCTTTTTCTTATTTTTAGAGCTCTCATTTTGATACCCGACTTGTAACACGCACCCTTAAATTTCGATCTTATTTTTTGTGTTAAAAGTGAGTATTAGGTAATTTGGTATTATAAATCATGATCTCTATTTAATTACTTTAAAGAGAAATTTTAAATTATCCGGCCGAAATTTGGATATTTGAGACTAGTTAATTTTTAACAGGGTAATGATGCCAAGTCCACTGCTCTTATTGTACGCCACTGGTGTCTCTATAACTGTTCCCATATTATGAAAACACCTTCCCAATCACTTTATTTAGCCCAGTAGAACATATCTGGTGAGATTCTGATGTAAAAAAAAAGAAAACGTGACAAATAAACACAAAATGTGAAGTAAAAACAATAATCACTGAAGAATGGTGGAAAATCGATGCAAAAATTACAAAAAAACTGATTGAATCTATACCAAGACGCTTAAATGTTGTTGGGGACACTAAAAGATATCCTACTAAGTACTAGATTAAGAAACAAAAATACAATATTCAAAGCTATGTTGTGATTTTTGTTAAGTGAACGAAGACTTTTCTGGCATAATTTTTAGTAGCTTTTTGATAATTAATTTTTTAAAAAATAGTTATAGTATTTTTAAATAAATTAATTTTGTTATTATAATAAGAATAAGTTGCAGGCATCATAAAAAATTAAAATTACAATATATTAATTTTTATTAGTCGAAAACATTACATTTTATAAGAAACTGCTAGTGTATGAACACTTTTGTGGCCCACTGTATATATATGTATATAGATTAGAACATTTTAAATATTAACTTTTGTTAAATATTTTACGCGGCTATTTAAATACTAAAATAAATTATAGCAAACAAAAATTACCTTAATTTTATTTTTAATTGAAAAACTTTTAAAAATTGGATTGAAAATAAAAATTGTATGTTCCAATGAGGTTAGAAAATTATTTTTAAAAAATATGAGTCGTTGGAAAAAAAAACGTTCAAAATAAATTACTATCTTTAGTACAGAAAAAAATATATATAGTCATCTTTTATGTATCTGTCACATTGTTAGTTCTAAATAAAAGTAATAAAATCCGTAAGATGTGTGTGTATCTTACTTTTTATTATAAGGTAAACTGTTAATCTTCTATTTTTATTTTTATAATACGTACACATGTTTCTCCAATAATGGCAGATTTCAAAGAAAAATAACACAAACCTTTAAAAATAGAAATATACAAATAAACACAAGACTTTTATTTATACTATAAAACAGAAATACATATTTAATATATAAAAAAATAACAATGATAGCTTAAAGCGATAAAATTTTCTTTCACGTTTTCTTTATGTTACGTTAAACAAGAGAAAAATGAAAAAGCTTGTCTCTTGGGATTGCCAAGTTATTTAATATTATGTAAGGAAAATTTGTATTGTGTTAAAAATATTTAATAAAATAAACTATGAATGTGGTTTTGCTGCAGTTTTAAAATATATTAAATATACAAGGATAATTTAAACAAATTCAATTTAAGTAAAATTACTTGGTTTTTCACACGTAATTTATTTCATTTGTTATTTTTCTTTTTATCCGAAAGAATTTATTGTCAATAACAGATTAACTTATATATATATACATATATATATATATATATATATATATATATATATATATATATATATATATATATATATATATATATATATATATATATATATATATATTGCTAATGCTTTTTATGTTATTACCTGCATATAAAGTTTATTCTCCGCACTCTATACCCATGCATATTTCAAATACAGCTGTGAAGAACACGAACATTTTAAACTGCCCAATATTTTTATCGAATACCCTTACTAGATATAAATAATTTTCAATTTAGTGCATCTATTCCTCTCTCTCTCTCTCTTTGAGTTCGTTGTTGCTGTGGTAGCTGAGTAGTCGATGTAACGGACTTGTGGCTGGTGTGTCAAAAATTCGAACCTAGTACCATTGAAGACCCACCTTGAAGAAAAGGCTAATGCCCGTTAAGTATGATGAAGTTCAAAAGTCCTCTCATTGGTGCAGTGTGGAAGTAAAGAGAGAAGAGGTTCCAGCTCAATTGTCGTCCTCGTCACGTGATCATGGCTCAAATTTATGAGATCCGCCCGAAAAGCCCTCGTGCAGTTGAATAGTGTGATGTTAATATTCACTCACTCGTAATTCCTTGAATAAGTTAATGAGTTCAAGTTATCTTATTAATAAATTTATTTTATTGAAGAACAAATACATAATATTAACGGGCACCGTATTTTGGAAAGTTTCTTTATCCGTACTCTGTATATTTCACAGAACCCTATGAGGCATCAGCATGTTGCTGTAATGGGACTTTTCGATCATCAATGATGAATAACATGTCTACCGAATATAATACGCCTTTGGGTATCTGAGCAGTGCAAACGTCAACATTTACGACCGTCCAACTGAGATTAATTCAAATAGTGTGTATATTATCCAAATTCCGCTACATTAAAATATAATCACTCTCCCCAAAGTGATCTTGTTAAATTATAATATGCTGTTTCATGAAGTGTTTGATAATTTATTAGATCTGTGAAACAATGTTGAATATTATTAAGTCAAATATTATATGAAAGGCATTTCATAAAGAGCAAATAACAGATTAGAATTTAAAATATATCTTAAAAACAAAAATACTGATTTTAATGAATTTTTATTGTTATGATTTGTTAATTGTTTAAATATATATTTCCTTTTTTTAAGTTAGAATAAGTTGGATTTTAAGTAAGTTAGTTTTTAAGTAAGTTAGTTTCTTAGTTAGTTATTTTAAGTTGTTTTTTCAAGTCAGATAATAATGTCTTTTAAAGGTATTAATGAAGCATTTACGATAGATTTTACTTTAAAATAAATGAAGTGCATATGCTTCCAAATATTTATCTTTCTATTTTCCCGTAAAGTTTTACCGGAGTACAAATAAAATATATTCAAAAATAATTTTGAAGCGTTTTTTCCATTTTTAATCATTTGAAAGTATCACTCCCCATCTGGAGAAATATTTATTTCATATGTACCATAAATTAAAATTTAACCATAATTCATCCTTAGAGTGGAAAAATAATAATATTTCGTATACGTCACATGATGACTATATAAAAATTAATAGTTTTAGAGAAGTGTGACATCTTACAATCCTAACTTATTCATTACCTATATTTAAAAATCATACAGAAATGCATTTACAAATCTTTTACATAGTAAAAAACAAAAATTTGGAATAAATCCTTATCTGTATACTATTAATAGTGTAAAATAAATGTATATAAAACTCGTAAGACAATTTTTACTGACAATTATTTGATTCTATATATATAAACATAATATACTAATATGCCAAATACATTAAAATGCATTCTTCATCAAAAAACCTTATTGTTAATTATTTCCAAAATACATAAATGTATTACTATAAATGCTTATTACATCATATAATTTTATACACTGCTCAAAACAATTAAATGATATTGTAAGTTTTATATAAAATAAAGATATTAGAAAACAATTTTTTGCCGGAAATGGAAGAAGAAAATCACAAATGCAAATTTTTCTGATTTTCAAACTGTGGAGTATGCTAATTTTGAGTTCGACTTCAAAAACGTCGCTTCAGCGGCTGCGAATGAAGTTTGACTTTCAACTGAAATGAAGACAAGGATGATCGGCATTCAGTGACTGCTTTGTTTCGATGAGTACGATGTCTCAGCGAAGTCATTTAACCGATTCAGAAGCTTGGAGAGTTGTTGGTAGGTTAGAAGGGGGCCAAACTCAAGCCGAAGTAGCGCAAGCGCCATTGGAGTGTCACAAAGTGTGATTTCCAGGATCTGGAACCGTTTTTTGGAGACTGAAAGTGCAGGCCGAAGACCAGGACAAGGTCGTAGACGTTTAACAACGCCCAATGAAGATCGTTTTTTAGTGTTAATGGCTCGGAGACACCGAAATATGAACGCTACTCTTCTCCAACAACACCTTCGCTCGGCTACTGGCACCACGGTTTCAACTCAGACTGTCCGACACCGGCTCCATGGTGTAGGTCTATATGCTCTGCGACCGCTGGTATGTGTTAGACTAACATCAATGCATCGTCGCGACCGCAGAAAGGGAGCAACAGAGCATGTGAACTGGAGGAGAAATGAATGGAGCAATGTTCTTTTTTCTGACGAGTCCCATTTTTCTGTTCATCCAGATAATAGGCGTATTTTCATCTGGAGGGACCGTAGCAGTAGGAATAATCCTGCGTTCGTGAACGAAAATGTCAGATTTTGCGGTGGAGGAGTGTTGGTGTATGGTGGTGTCTCCATTGACGGGCGCACATACCTCTACATCATTCGAGATGGACCTCTGACTGTTCGCCGATATAGGGATGAGATCCTCAGACCTATTATAGTCCCTTACGCTGCAGCAATCGGAGATGACTTCATTTTAATGGACGATAACTGCAGGCCACATCGTGCTAACCTCGTGGAGGATTCCCTTTTCGAGGAAGGAATCGTACGAATGGAATGGCCATCGTGTTCTCCATACATGAATCCAATAGAGCACGTTAGGGACGCTCTAGGAAGACGAGTTGCTGGCCGCCAACCACCCCCCAAAACTCTCCAAGAACTAAAAAGAGCTCTTCTGGAAGAGTGGGGCAGAATACCCCAACTCGTGATTAATAGCCTCATTGACTCCATGCCTCATAGGTGCTCAACGTTGCTGGCCGTCCGGGGAAACCATACCCCCTACTGAAAATGATTTCCTTTGAAGAAAAAACCTTTTCTTATTCTTTTTTTCTCATATGCATAAATTGTGTTTTTTTCCTTTTGAACACAAATGCTCAATAAAATGCATTTTTTCTGCCAAACATGTGTACTTTATTCTCATGTAACCTACTACGTCTGTCGGCCATGTATCAATCAGCTAAAAAGTTTCCCAGCCACAAGATCCACCTAAAACCGCAATATCCTGTAATTATTTTGAGCAGTATATTTTGCTTAAATAATCAATTTTACGTTTGTGCTGAGAAAATGAAACTTGTAGGCCAAAAATATGACATAAACTTCCAATAATTACGAGTCATTTTTAAAGAGAATTGAATTAAACATTAAGAAGAAATATGTAATCAAAAACATATCTTTTCGTTTGGAAAATCTCCTATTATATAAAACTATAAAATCTCGATAATGCGTTTTTTAATGAGAGTTTAAGAAGTGCGTGTCATAAATAATCATGAATAAAATACGCGAATGAATTTGTGAATAAATAATGAGGAAATTTTCCATTCATCTACAGAAATAAGACAAAAATTCAAATTAATTTTAAAGTAGAACAAGCTGTGTTTTAGAAAAAGAGAAAATTATTTAAATATTTTGTAAAGCTTTATTTGTTGTTTTGTATGTCTTAGAGTGCTTCTTTAATCTATTTAAGCAGTTCTTCTAAATTTATATATGAGAAAATATTAGTATTATATGTTATAGATTTTATTATTTAGTTAACCCTTTAGTAATGAGTCTTCGTGTTGTTTCAAATGTTCACCAGAAATTTAAAAGAAAAATAAAGAATATTTTTAGGAAATAATTAGGTGCGAACCTTCTATATATAACTATCAGTAATCTTTATGTTTACAACAATCCTCTAACTGATATTCTTTTAACATTACAATCCAAATAAATGATGTAATTTTATCCAATATAGATTGAACTTGTAAAATAAATGTTTCATAAAAATACTTTATTATTTATTTGTATTTTCTTTAAAACTATTAAATAAACTTATATAGTTTTTTTCAATGTGATGACTGGAGGACTTTTATAGATTAGATCTACTTTTTGTAGACTAATTTCTAGATTTTTTTTTTGGCTGACATGGTTTATTTTTGCATCTAACTAACAACTAATATTTGCACTCTTTCTTATAAACTATTCAACTATTGTATTGAAATTCGCTAACTATGACTAGTAAATAATTTTATGCATTAAATAGACCCAAATAAACAAATACCTTTATATTTGGTTTGAGATTTCGAAAAAATGTGTTTTAAGGATTGCTATCTACAAGAAAAAATTACCAATATTTTTTAAGTCTCCTATTATTTTTGATACACTTATGCATTTTTTCTAATTATAAAATAAACGAAAATTAATTTATTTATTAGTTAATAGATTAAAATAAGAATAATTATTTCAATTTTATTTTAAAATAAAAATAATCAAACGCAAAATAAAAAATATCAAATGTGTACCACAGTCATAAATTACCTTAAAAGTTGACTAAAGAGCTATATTCAGTATTAATTAAAATAACCAGTACAACCAATTAAAATATTTTTTCAAAAATATAAAATTGCTTAGTAACTAACAGTGATAATTTAGAAATTAGTGTTATGAGATAAGGATACACAGGAATATTCTTTAATTCTGTTAAAGTGATAAAAATATCTAAGCTAATGAAAATGTATTAATTATGAATAAAAATATCCCGTGAAGGACACCGATAATGCTCTTGCAATAATAGTTGTGTTTTCAGACATCAGTTTCTTTTTTTCATGGGAAAAGATAATTATTAAAAATATCGGTCAAAATACAAAATGTAGTTCAAAATAGAGGAAAAAAATGTGTTTTAATATGGATGATGCTAAATGAAAAAAGAAATACGGAAGTTATTTTGGTATACTGAAAGATAAGTTTTAAATTGGTAATCAAATGTTTTAATATTAACTTCATGTGTTTCTTATCTAATTCTGCTTAAAAAGATTAATCTTACATCAAATATAATTAAAAATACTTTTTTTTAATTTATCAATACCTATTCTTAACTTGAGTTGTATAAATAAATGAAAAAATTAATATAATTAAGTTAATAAAAAATATGTAGACTTCAGTATGTTGATTAAATATCTTGAGATAATATTTACACAGCCTTCATTCTCTTGAGTCAATACATTTTGAACAATGGGACACAATTTATTTTTTCTAGCTTCTTTAACTTCATTTTTAAACAAAAATGATATAGAAATTAAACTTTCAATGTTTGAGAAATCATTGTTGAGTAAAATAATTAAATTAATTTCGCAATTCCATTTTTATGAAGATTTGTTGCATTCCCCAATAATGATTCTTTTTCATATTGATATACTTAAAAAACCTGATGTACACAATCCGTTGTTTGTGATATGATTCAACTATAGCTGCTGCATTAATCTCAGTATGAATTACAATACATTTCGTATAAATAACTTTAAATAGTCTATCTTAAATATCTCTCCACCCCCTCCCTGCCTTAAAAAATAAGTTCAAAATTCGTCTCTACTCAACATTTCGTGAAATCCCAAGTCTCTTTCATAAATATTTTTGTTTAATCTTATTTAATTATCAGTGATTATAAAACACTATTGTTAGTATGGCGACTGATTTTCAGTTGGGTGTTTCTACTTTTAAGGCTTTCGTCGCAAATGCAAGAGATTCTGAACAAAACCTGGAACACATTTTCAGATAGAGAAATTTCTTAATTTCCACCAAAATTCCCTTCGTTGCAAAATTTCCTTCGGTTTATAATACACAGTTTTTAAATGTTTAAAATATTTTACAAATAACTATTTTTTTTTAAATTTTAAACGTGTATAGGAGTAGCCGTATTAACATTACTGTGTGAAACATATTTCAGAAGAGAAGAAATATTTCCACTCGGATAAAAATATGCTACATGCTATGTTATTCATATGATAAAATATGCTACTCTTTATAGCATAAAGAAGACAAAATTCAGTACTAGTAATGGAGCCTTTTATAGCTCAAGAGATATTCCGAATTCGAGTCCTATTTTCTAATGGGTTTTCTTCATCTTACATTATAAGTATGTCTTGGTTAAAACTTTAAAAGCTTTCTTTCACTCATTTTAAAGAACTAGCTCAATTGAGCAAAAATTTTCTATACACGATTCTTTTGGATTAAAATACGATTATTTAACAAGAACAAACAAAAATTAAATCGTAAAAGTTGTAGATACAGCCACGTTGGCATCATGCTTGGTGACCAAATTTAGTCACATGGTAACCATGTTGGCGACTTCAGTCCAAAACTTTAGAAGCTTTTTCCTCACACTTTAGAGCAATCAATTCAGCTGAACATTTCTTTTCGATTACTTTGGATGATAATATGATAAATTAATCATAATTAATACATACCAGTTCTTTAAAACTAATTATTTAAAAAAATTAAATTTTACTCATAATCACGGATTATTTACACCGTGAAACAATTAAATATTAAAACCAGCAAATTAAATCATCTCTTTGTAAAATTAAAATTTTTAAACTAATTATTCTGTAGATTCAATTTCGACTGAATGTTCCATTTCGTTCTTAAAGCTTTAGGCATAAAAAACTATGTTACACAAAGTGCGAAGAGAGTGAAAGAAAACCCATGGTTAAATAACTTATTTTTTAACGGTGATATTTAAAATTTCACGAAGACAACCTTAATATACTTTTTATTAAAGAAAATCAAATTTTTCAAAGGTTAGTCTAGTTTAAATATCGATTTAAAGCCTCCTCAAAAGAAAAAAAAACTATCTGTATAGTTTTAAATTAGGGTGGCGGTATCTCCAAACTTTATATTAAAGAATTAAGCAAATTGATATTGCCTTCTATTTTAGAATGTACTGAAGAATTTGATAACTGAGATACTGAAGCGCACCGCTAATCAACACTCGCTATTCACTCCATGTTTATCAGCGTGAGTCCTGAATTTTAAATTCACTTCCCAAATCTAAAGCTCTTTGTTTTGTCGAAAATATTTTTACTATCGGAATTTTACAGAAATTATTTCAGAAAAATATTACAATTTCTTGAACTAATACTAATAAAAATCAAAGTATCTCTGTACATCAATTTATTAAATAAAGTTAGCTTTAAAGTAACATAAAAAATTTCTGCTTGATTTCCTGTTACTTGAGTTTCACTTAAGGCTGTTTTCTCCATATGTATGAGAGCGTGAACTTAACGAGAAACACATTTTCAGACAGAAAAGTGCCTCAATTTTTATAAAAATTTGTCACAGTAACACTTATATATATTTTTTTATAATATAGCGTTCTTAAAATTTCAAAAGATTTCATAATTTACTTTTTCTATCAGCATGTAAAAAGGTAACTCATTTAGCATTACGGTATAGGAGAGAAAATACGAAACACATTTTATTAAAGAAAAAAAATGTGTCAACTCAGATGAAGATGAGTATTGTGATAAAATAAGTGATTCTCTACAGTATAGTGAAGCCGGAATATATAATATTAATGTTTGAGTACTTTTATTTTTGAAAAAATATTCCAAATTTGCGTTATATTCTTTAACATTAACCGAAGACAGCCTTAAAGAGTCTTATAATGAGTGTCCAAGTCGTATACGCAACCCATAATATGTTGCATGATATTAATGAATATATTATATATAAAGTCTAATTCTCTACAAACAAGATATAAACATCCATCAACCACATTTGAAAAACCCATAGACAGTAGGAAAATCACAAAATGAAAGAAACAGGAGCAACCGAGATTAAAAATTATAAAATGCTGCAGTACTATAAATATTTCTTTCTGACTTTGGAAAGATAATATTTAAACTAAATTTTATAAAGGGGGAGGGGTGAACATGTTTTTTGGCCAGCCAACCTTCTCCCTCTATGTAAATAATACTGAGAAAAAACCTATTGAAAGTAATAGATAGTAATATATAAATATATTACAAGATAGTGGTAACATGATAAATCAGAGTGCAACAAATAAGTTATTGTCAGATGATTCTGGACCCTAATAATATATATATATATATATATATATATATATATATATATATATATATATATATATATATATATATATATATATATATATATACAGGGTGTCCAGCCTTAAAGTAACCCAATAGCTAATTCCCGAATCGTTCAGTTTAGACATGCACTTCCAATTTGAAAAAAAGTTTTATAAAAGGTAAAGAATGTTTTTACGTGCTTTTCGAACCAAAAAACCCATTTAGAAAAAAAAATTACAAAAATTAAATTTTTACACGGTTCCCTGGTCCTATCACTTATATTTAGGAAAAGATGCAGTACACAAAAACAAAGTAAACACAAAAAGTTTCATTTTATTACGATAAAAACTGGCCGAGTTATGGAACTTTTAAAATCATACATTTAATGCATTTTCTGGGCCGTTTTCAAGAAGCTAGTAAGGGGCCGTCTCCAAAGTGAAATTAATTGGAACTTTGCCAGGAAACTTTCGCTCTTCACGTCATTCTTATGTAAATCGATTTAAATTTAAAGTTAATATTATAATAATTGAGTACTTAAGAAATAAAATTTATTATGTGTACATATAAAACATAGACAAAATAAAATATTTTGGAGTAAGAAAACATTTCAAAAGCAGTTAAAAAATAGGTTTATTTGCTGCAATACTAATCATGGCGAAAATTAAAAATCTGCTGTGTAGTCGATTGCAAATGCATACAGTCGAATTCTAATATTACGAATTCTAATACGGGAGAACGAGATGTATACAAATGAAGAATACTGCGAAATGATACTGTTGTATGGGCAGTGTAATCGAAATAAGAGAGAGGTGGCAAGACTTTATGCCATTAAATTTCCCAGTCGAAGACATCCATCTTATTATACAATTGCCAGTGTTGTTCAACGCTTGTATAAAACTGGGAGTTGTCATAGACGTATTTCCTTTTCTCGTGCCACACCTTCAGCCGATACCCGCTGAGGATGTTCTAGGATATGCCCTGGCTCATCCTGAAAGTAGTGTCCGGGATATTAGCAAGCTTGTTCCTACTCAAAATCAACGGTGTGGAACATATTACATACGTACGGTGCATATCCTTATCGTTCAGTCCTGGCGCAGGACTAATGCCTGGAGACCAGGACCATCGTTTTGATTTTTACAATTTCGTGTTAAACACACTGGATGAAAATTCAGATTTTTTTTAATGAAGTTTTGTGGTTGGATGAATGCTAGTTCTTGAGGCTCGAGACAAGGCACTATTAATACACAGAATAAGCATTATTGGTCCCTAGAAAACTCACATCTAATACGACCAAATCGCTACCAAGTGCGTTGGTCGGTGAATGTGTGGTGCGGAATATGGAAGAGCACCATAATTGACCCACTATATCTCGATGAACCTTTAACATCAGAATCATACACGGAAATTCTATATGGACCGTTAGCCGATTTTTTATAAGATGGTTTCCTTACGGGATTTGTAACGCATGTGGTACCAGCATGATGTTGCCCCCGCACACAAATCGGCGTAACCATGTACCTTTTTGGCGCAGACATTTGACACTCGAATAATCGGCTATGGAGGTCAAGATGTTGCAGAAGCTACAGGTGGAGTTTCTGACGCTGGTTTGGTAATGCATTTCTGCGGAAGGCAGTAATTTGGAATATTATTTTAATTTGGGGTCATTCTGATATAATAAAGACCCTGATTCATGATTGGATCATCATTCCACATTATGCTATAATTTGAATGGCAAATCATGTATTCTTTTGCTGCTATTTGTTTAAACAAGCTGTTTAAATCTTTTCGATACAAGTTGTTATTCTTTAATTTAACTTTTATTGTTTGCCATATAGCAATACAAATTATTAATCTATGTTGTTTACTACGCTGTTTCAATATTACTATAAAGTTTTCTTTTTATCTTTCTGTAGATAGTGAATTACTGTTCTCTAAACTCAATTTGTATACGACCCCTTCCCTTCTGAGCAATTCAGGTGCTTCAACTTTATTTAGGCATAACTCGATCAGTTTTTATCGTAATAAGATGAAACTTTTTGCGTTGACTTTGTTTCTGTGTACTGCATCTTTTCCTAATTATAATTTATAGGACCTTGGGACCGTATAAAAATCTTATTTTTTGTAATTTTTTTTTTTGTAAATGGTGTTTTTGGTTCGAAAAGCACGTAAAAACATTCTTTACCTTTTTAAAAACATTTTTCAAATTGGAAGTGCATGTCTAAACCAAAAGGTTCGGGAATTAACTATTGGGTCACTTTAAGGCTGGACACCATGTATATATGTAACAATTTCATATTATGATCTCAAATATATGGTCAAAAATATAGGATAGAGATAATGCCTTTACAATGTAAATAAATTTTAATTTTGGATAGATGACATATATTATTATATTTAAAAATATGCCTTCCAATATACATGTATTTTTAAGTTTATTTCATCAAATAAATCATTCACTGTATATAATTTGTAATCTTTGGTAGATATTGAACTTTTGTTTCCTTTTTTTGTCATCGTTTTTCTCAATTTTTCTCCAGATATCCTTTAAAAATTCCGTAGTAAACTTAAAAATATTAAATTTTATACAGTTTCCCTTGATAGGTTGCAATTTCTTTAATTGTTAATGAGAAATTTGTTTTAA